>JARYGA010034471.1:0-288043 GCA_030545235.1 Helianthus tuberosus | reverse complement strand
ATCATTTGTCAAGTTCACAAAACCGGAGAACCTTTTAGTTGGTGCACAGGTAACCTAATATCGTTATATATGCTGTATTTTAATTTTTTATTTTGTGTTTGATAACTGATTTGGCAGAAATATGATGTGTACTTGTGATCTCATTTAGGGTGACTTAAAGATTGCGGATTTTGGTTGGTCTGTGCACACATTCAATCGTAGGCAGACCATGTGTGGTACCCTAGATTATCTCCCGCCTGAAATGGGTAAATCACACTTGATGAAATGACTTATGATTCAAAACTCTTTCTTTAGTTTTTTTTGTTTTTTTTGTTTTTTGTTTTTTTGTGTTCTAATATACTAATGTAATTATAGTGGAGAGTGCTGAGCATGATGCAAGTCACATATGGAGTCTTGGTATTTTGTGCTATGAATTTCTCTATGATATTCCTCCATTTGAAGCAAAAGAACACTCTGACACATATAGAAGGTAAGGAAATTTTTAACACAAGTTGGTTAAGCCCCATGATTGACTCTCAATATAATTTTGTGAATTTTATATGGTTGGCGTTTTGAATTAGGCCTGGCAATGGATTGGATATTGATCCATATCCAATACAATCCGATCCATTTAATCGCTTATTGGATCATAAAAAATATCCACCAATCCATTAATTAATCCAATGGATCGATCTATTTATCCAATTAATTATATAGATCGATCCATGATCCATCCGGCTCGAGCCATTACTGGAATATCACGTGCCTCTCAAAAGTCCAAACCCTAAATTTTGAAATCAATCCAGCCTCTTCTCCAAAAGTCTAAAGTCCGGTTTGACGATTCAGCAAAATCGTGTCCCCTGGCAGGTTAGACGTAGATGGAGTTGATGGCGATGACACAAAAAATGGTGAGTTGGCAGGTTGCAAAGGTGTGCTGGATGTAGTCACAGAGTTCAACACGTTTTCTGGTCAAGCTTTAGTTGTTTCAATGATTCTAACTTCATTTCAGTTTGCTGTTTAATTTTCAACTCATTACCATCATTTATCTGGTTCACATTCAGCTTCATGCTATGCTTTGTTTGCTGGTGAAAGTGTAATTGTTGTTTATGCATTAACTGTTGCTGCATTTGTTGACTGTGAAGTTGCTTCAACTGCTGATGTGAAAGCATGTTGGAACTTGGCTGCTGCTTCAGCATACTCATCATATTCTGTTGTGCAGTTGAAGCAGAATTATGGTGCAAGGTCGCCAAACTATTATGTTGTAAGTTAACTGATTGCATCTGATTTTCATGAGGGTGCATTTGTGATTGGTGCAGAGAATTCATACGTTGTTGTTGCAGGCTGCATTCGATTTTTTATTAATTTTTTTAGATTTTTTTATATTTTTAAATTTTTTTAGATTTTTTTTGTTTTGTTTTTTTTTTTTTTGAATTTTTACAAATTTTTTGTGATTTTTTTTAATTTTAGAGGTTTTTTATTATATTTTTTATATGGATCGATCCGAATAGTGATCCATCCATTTAAAATTATTTGGATATGGATCGGTTCACAATCCATTATGTTTGATCATGGATCGGATCATGATCCATTTAAGTTGGATCATTAATGGATCGGATCATGATCCAATCCATATCCATCCATTGACAAGCCTATTAATTTGAATTTTAAACTTTATTAATGTTCCCTGTTTGTATTATGCATAATTTGTTTTTGTTGTTTTGCATAGATATTGGGGGAGCTGATGTTTGATCAACCAAACCGTAAAAAGTTCTATTAGAAATAAGATCTGAATAATTAGCCAGTTCTACTAGAAATTAAAATGAACATTGTGTCATCTAAGCGAAATCATTACATTGATGCTTTTATATGTTTGTAATCATGTTCAACTGTTCTCATCTAACATCTTTAATTGGATGCTTTATAATTATTTGATGGACATTCGTGTGCAGAAGTTTGTTCTGGTTTATACGTGCTAAAATTGCCAATATTGGTGGTCCACGCTACATGTACGGTGGTTTTCAGGAGCGCAAAGGGAAAAAAGGTAAAACACAGCTTCACTTATTTACCCCGGATGCTTGCAGGTCAGTTGCTTTTTGGTAGCTTCATTTACAAATCCTCTTATGATCACTATAATAGATCTCTCATCTGTGTTGTTTATCTCTTTCAGACATTCAATCGTTCGTTCAAACGATTGTAGGCAAATTCGTTTCTTATCTATATGGTGTGTTTTTAGTCTCCTGTATCTGATTGATTTGCATTCTTACCTTAAATGTCATAATTTTTCTTGGTTTGATTTACATTCTTATAAGACAAGTGTTTCTTGTAGATCCACGTTTCTGTCTACATCATCCGAACACAATTGATCGGTAAGATATTTTTGTCGATTACTTGATGTTTTATAATATACGTTCTATTTGTTTATGTTTTTTAGTCGATTGATTCTTTCTTCGTGGAAACCCTAAAATTGATCTTCATTTGCTGGCGCTTTCTGATCTACTGCTTAATAAGTATTAAAAGTTGAATCTACTAAATATTGATGTATTACTAATTATATTGTTTTATTTACAGGTAACTGATGTCGAGACTAGAAAGGTTTGAGACCAATGTTGGAGTTGACCAATGATGATATACAACCCGTTTTGATAATATGTACAATTGTAAATATTTATTAGAATAATTAATATATACTTTTTATTCATTAGGTATGTATTGATCATTTGCTTATTATGTCAAAATATGTTTTAACTTATGGCTTATGGCTTATGTCTTTTTGTTATATCCTGAGACTTGCTTCAAGGATCTGCTATTTGGATAATTGGATGTGATGTTTCAAAGTTATTATTGCGTGGGCTAAAACTTGAGATAGAAACACATAGAAAATGCTCAGTTAATACCAAAGTAGTTCCACATTTCACTTATTATTACCTAATTCTGTTTATATGATCATCACTCATATAATTAAGTACTGATATTTCTCATATTAGTATGTGAGTCATAATCTATACGTATAATGTATTTTACTATAACTGTGTAGGACAAGACAATGATAACATTTTTTATTATTCAACCCGTGTAATACACGGGGTGTTGGGCCGGGTATGGGTATGAGATTAACATTTTTTATTATTCAACCCGTGTAATACACGGGGTGTTGGGCCGGGTATGGGATTACCAAAATATAAAGTAACATAATAGTAGAATGGTATCTAGACCAACGTTTATTTTATATATTTGAACACTTATAATTTGGTTGGTTATTTTTGTAGAGGGGGACTCGATTTACAAAGGGAAATGTTTTGACATTTAAATAAATTTCTCTACCCGTGTCGCATATAAAATAAAACAACCCGTGGGTACCACGGGTGATAACCTAGTTAACATTATATACTTTGAATTAAAAAGTTTTTTTTGAGTAATTTTTCATGTTAATACACATTAACTCTTAGTTTAGCATTTTTTTTTGGTAACACATTCTTTTAAATTAAGACTGGTATTTTATTTAAATTTGCAGTTATCGACAGATATGTTATGATAACCAAAAAATCCCGAAAATATTTAAACAACAATCTTGTATGATCCTGTAAAAAAGGGTATGGTTGTGCATTCGTATGCCAACAGTAGGGATGACAAACAAACCCGAGCCCGACAAGTATACTTGAAACCCGAAAAATACGAACGGGTATACCCGAAGCCTCATGGGTATGGGCCGAGTATGGGATTAGTTTTAAAAAATTTCCTAGGTATGAGACGAGTATGGAATTAGGTAATACTTGACCTAGTTACCCGAAACCACATACCCATTTACTCGGAGGTGGTTACGGTTGAGGAGGATAGCTTCCGTGTTTGATGTTGGATTCATTAAAGTTGTCAAAGTGGTCATTTATGTGATTGATCGGTGCAATTTTTGTACACTCTATTTAGTATTAATCATAATAAAAATGCATCGATACGAGTTCAAAGTATATTATTTTGAAGTGTTTTTATACGATGAGTACTAAAAAGCACAATCATGTTGATATATTATTATTGTTAAGCTACTGGAAATTAATTTTAACATATAGAGTAGGTTGACAATTAACTTAATCAACACATATTTTATGGCACATGAACTTAAATGTTAATAATATTTATTTGATGGGAATTTGAATTATTATATGCAGAGGTTAAAGAATACAAGAATTAATACATGGAATTATATATATATTAGTGGTGAGGGATGATGAAGAGTTGTTTGTTTTTGTCTTTCACTTGCTTTATTTTCTTTTATATAAAGGTTGATAAGAGATTATTATAACAATCAAGTTTGGTGCTCAGGTGGTAAAGAACCTTTCTTATAACCTTGAGCTCCTAGGTTCAAATCCTGAATTCTACTGGTTTTATTGCTTAACTTTTTTATTTGGCAAAAGCAAAAATGCTTTTAATATTAAGAATCGGTCCATCAACTTCAACTGTAACAAGAAGCCTTCAGCCAATAAGGCTAACAAAATACTTGGTTGACTATTTTTATTTAGTTTAACCACTAACAAGGTAACTTTTATTTTTTTTCTTTTCTAATTCAAACTAAATGTATTTATATGTAGTTAATGATGTTTTTTGATATTAATGATTTTTTTGTTATTACATAATAGTTAGTATTGTCATCTTAACAGACCAATGTCGATACCGGTGTCGGTTCTATTGAAATCATTATCGATACCGAAACAGGGTTTCGTTTTCAAAAGTGTTTAGTACGGTACCGTATCGGATCAAAAGTAAATAATGGGTGCCGAATTGGTACAAAAAAATGGTTCGGTTCATTAGGTATCGGTACCCAGTATTATTTGTTCATTCCTACCTTTATAACTTTTACTTATATATATAAAAGGCAATTTGTATATACAGTTGATCAAGAACCATGAATAGTAACTTTATTTTTATAAGAATATGTAGCTTCTAATTATTTTCTTATTTAATGTATTATAATAGTTTATTATTATATTTACTTTTAATAATATATTTTTATTTATTTTTTCTTTTTTGAAAAACATATATTTCCTTTATCATTTTTTAATAATTGTTTTTTCTTTTTTTAGAACATATATTAATTTATCGATTAATTTGATACTTCTTAAATAATTGAAGTTTATAACTTTTTTTCTAAAAACTTAAGTACGTAGTTGTGCTTGCTTATTTCCCTGACATTTCGTTATGAGTTTTGTTAAAAACGAAGCTATATGCAAAATAAAGTATTTATTTGGTATTATAAAACGGTACGATGATAAACTAAACAGTTCTAATGGTTTGCCTTTCTAAACAACATGTTTTATTTTTAAATTACGTTTGTTTTACATTATCATTTTTCGGTTTCGCCGCAACGGGCGATTTCAAAAATACTAGTTAAATCAACAAATGGATCGTGTGGGCTGCACCATGAATTAAATGGACATCACTAAAAGGTGAGCTTAATTGATTAGGCCGCTGCAAAAGAAAAGGAAAACTTGGAGCAAAAGGTATCGCAAGCAAGGCCCAAAAAAGGTTTGTGGTGATTCAGAATAAAGAAAAAGAAGATCGAATACGGCTAAAAAGGGTACGCAACTTTGAAAGGAATCTTTGGCATACGGCTGAGTTGAGACAAGATAGTGGGCACGCACGGAAGGCAGTACACGATTCAAAGCATGAGTGATAAGGTGGCTTTCTTTAGGTGAACGGTTCGTAGGGTTTGACATTTTTCTTAGTTTTATTTATATTTGGATTTGTTTTTAGCATTGACAACGTCGTATAAACAATTTGATGAGTTAGTTATTTTAAACTATTTGCATGTGTTTGAGTTCTTGCTTTACAACTTGCTCGGTTGATGACAAAACCTTGTAGCTTGTTAGGTGACATAGAGTAGGTTGACTCACATTAGTAAATAGGGTAATTGAATAGTAAAGGATCTGATTACAAAGACCTGTTTTTGATTATCACTTATATTAACCGACTTTTCAGCACCATGTCTATGTGGTGTCCAATTAATGATTAAACTGAGTTTGGTGTGAACCTAGAATCTGAAACTTGGAGGACTTTACCTTTATCTTATGTGACTTCCCCGGATGATTGATTTCTAGATTTTCACATTAAACTTTGTTTTTCTGATTCTTATTAACTGGTAAATCTTGACCACTTGTGTTGATTTTGTGAAACGTTTATTATATTTGAATTGTTTGTCATTTATCAAGCGTATTGGCAACATACTTGCGTTGTTAGCTGGTTTGTTTTCACACCCCGATATTTCCACGTATTACCGGTGGGCCCAGCGGGGAGTATCGTGACGTAGTTGGTATCATCATAGTCAAATATATATAGTTTAATGCATAGCGGAAGTCTTGGTAGAAAATAATATTATAAACCGAAATGCAAAGTATAAATAAATATTATACAAACGGTTGTAAGAGGATCCACGGGCGGATCTAAAACAGAAATATAAAATATTGTTCAACAGACTTTAAGCGTTAAGAACCTGCAAGATTCTTTACTAACGCCTAGAGCTCCCAGTCAACTACGTACAGTACCTGTCACTTAGTCTTTTTGAAAAATACGTCAGTTTACACTGGTAAATACAATTAATCGACTCTTCTGAAAACATTTATGAAAATTGATTTGAATGCACAAGGCACAAACATTTTATAACTTGGGACAATTATATTAATAACAATCTTGTATCAGATTTACATGTTTGTCCAACATTTAGGGCCGATATAAAAATCGAACAAGATTAATCGACACACCACAAATATAAACTCATGGCGGGTCACCCCAGCAAATGAGTATATCTTTTACATATGCAACGGACAGGTGTATGCCTACACCCCGTGCTTAAGTCGTGGCCATTTACGCTTTTTAAATGAGCCAAGGATATCCAGGACACGGTCGTTAACCCCCAATGTTGTTTGTTATCAAGCAGTACTGATTAAAACGGGATTATGCAATTTAACCATATCCGATTAAAAGGTTTCTACACCCGACCAAGCGATAATAATTTACCGTACCCCAAACCCGTATAAAGGAAAATAAGTTAAAAGTATTTACCTGAGCTTAAATTGCAAGTTTAGTATTCTCAGCCGTATATTCTACTCAAACAAGTGCAAATAACTTCTACCGGGGCTCTTAATCTGGAACGAAGGTTTTATTAATCTATTAGATTCCTAACGGGTCTTATTTAAGTTGTAAACTTAGACCGGTTAGTTTTAAAGAAAGGTTTAAGGCACGAAACGCTAGATTAAGCGATGACCGGGTTGGAATGTGATTTAGACCCAACAAGTGTGAAGACTTGTATAAAATGGGTAAACTAAATACATTCTGGATTTTGAAGTAAAAATGATAAGGTTTGACCCGTTTCGGCTAATTTATGCAAACTAGTTACATAAACCGTACCGAACGCGTATAAGCATAACGGGTAACCGGATGAGTCACGTACAAGTTCCATAAGTTTTTATGCTTTACATAGGATATGATATCAGTAGGATATCAACAATTATGCCCCAAAGGAATTTAAAACCAAGTTAAGTCCCGAAAGGGTAATTTGGTCATTTTAAAGTGTATAAAAGAGGTTTAATAGTAAAATGAGGTTCTGGTTTAAAAAATTCAGTAAAAATATTTACTTTATAAAGTTATAACAGTAGGATATCATACATATGTGAGATTTACCATTTATGGCCAAACTATGCACCGTAGGGGCATTTGGTCATTTCACATATGCTTTTAGGGACAAAATTGGAAGTCTGAGTTCAAGACTTATACTTACTGTGAAAGTATTAAAATTTATTTATGAAATCAGTAGGTAACAAGTCTTAGCTGTTAAATATGGTTTTAAACCATACTATGCACCAAATTATCGTAAAAGTCGATAATTGATGATATTTGAGATGTTTATCAAATTCTGAGATTTTGATCAGGCTTAAATGCTTAAAATATTTTATTTTTCATATAATATCACTAGGAAAAGGTTTGACATGTTAATCACATGTTAAACTCATTTTATTAACAAAAAGGGTATTATCGTCATTTATCGAATTATACAAGAACTCAATGATATGGTCAGTTTATAATCTGACCCAAAATTCCAAAAATCCCTAAAAATAATATCAAAATAGTAGGTAATGAGTTTGGTGTCAAAATTTGGGTTTAAACATGATTTATGCTAAAATCGTAGTTTAATTAATAAAAAGTTTCATTTTACGATATCTTGCATATCTTTAGTTTGAGACCAGAAAATGATGTCAAATTTATTTAACATGCTTATATATAAGTAACAAAGGTATTTGTATATTCATATATTCAAAAGTCTCGTTTTTTATATCATAAGTGCATAATAGTCGATTTTTAAGCAAATAACGGAAACATGCAAATGAACTCTGATTTCTAAGGGACCATGTAGTATAACCTCAGAGGGTTATACTAACATATAATATGGCCATAAAGGAACCCTAAGACATAACGATACTAAGCTAATTCGGGACAGAACTGAAAGTCAAAGCAAAAGTCAACTTTTGCGACTTTCGGTTGCGAACCGAGCCTAATCTCAGAATTGTCGGGTTGGACATGTCTAAAATGTTCTTATATTATTTACCAAGTTATTAAAGTGACAAAACTGATTTTATAGCTTCTACATTATCAGTTATGAATTTTATTTAAAAACTGACCCGTTTGACTTTTATTTTAATTACTTTGACACGACAATTAACTAAGTAAACGTGATAATTAGAAGGTGCCCTTTTGAGGGATTATCACCTGCTTAATTACCAACACATAGCCACTTTCATTTCGAATCATCGCTGGACCGTTAATACTTAAACAAAAAGTCAAAGTATATTTATGATATCTTTGACTTTCGATCCTTATACTAATAAAAACTTAACTACAGAAGCTAAGACCACTTAAAAAGGTCCTTAGCACGAAAATTTAACTTGAGAAAGCTTCCTTTAGGTCCAGGATGCTCCAGAGAAAGAGTTGTGAGTGAAAGTTTGAAGTGTGCAAGAACAAATGTGCAAACAAGGCCCTTTATATAGAAATTGGAGAGCCCTTAAGATTAATCCAGTTGTAGAGGGAAGTTATCAGATGATTCCAGGTGTTATGGTAGCAGTAAAAACCGTTTACAAGCCCCTGGTATCGCTCAGAAGCCATGCACTGGCGGTGTAAGAGCTGCAACAAGCAGCTGTCCAGAAATCTGTCACTGGCACCTTCCTCGCGGCCCGCGAAGATGTTAGGGATGGCCTACGCAGCCCGCGAAAACTCTGATTCCGGTAAAAAGTTTTCCAACTTTGCATTTTTAGTCCCTGGTCCATTATAATTTGAAATAACTTTTGTTTATTGCACTATTAACCCCCATAGTTAACTTTTAAGTGTCTTGGGTCATAAAATAAACATCGTTAAGCTTCCGATCAGTTACGGGATCACCCGAAAGGTATTATTTTCAAATGTTGACACTTTTAATCCTTTTTCTTGGGATTTGCAAATTAAATCGTTTAATTGAACCGAACTTCATGAAATCAGCATCCGATATTCATGAGAGTATAATAAGATATTACAAAGCCTTGGGATCGTTAAAAGGTCACTCAGAGGTAAGAATTAACATGTTGACACGTTTAACCCATGTGCTTTGTAAACTTTTGATTTTTAAACACAAACGGCTTCTTGTGTCTGACAAATTATTCAATAAAGAATACGAACATCATATGAGGTCAATCAGAGGCACAAGTTTGGCATGTTGACACTTTTGGTCCTTCCACATACATCTTTACACTGTTTGACAACTTTAGTCCCTCAAGTTAACTTTTAACATGATCAGGGTTTATGACGCGTGTCATTTCTGTATTGGACATGATTTTTGTGAGGTGTTACATCCTCACCCCCTTAAAAGAAATCTCGACCTCGAGATTTACTGGAATAAATGAGGGTATTTTTGTTTCATCGTGGATTCAACTAACCACGTATATTCTGGGCCTCTACGGGCATCCCATTTCACTTTTACGATTGGCACTTTCTTTCTTTGAAGCTTTTTAACCTGTCGATCCTCGATCGACAAAGGTTTTTCAACAAACTTCAAGCTTTCGTCAATCTGCACGTCCTTATGAGACATTGCTAGCGACTCATCGGCTAGACATTTCTTTAAATTGTAGATGTGGAACACATTGTGAATCCCACTAAGCTCTTCAGGTAGATTCAGCTTATATGCCACACTTCCGACACATTCGATAATCTCGAATGGTCCGATATATCTTGGGCTCAGCTTGCCCTTTTTGCCAAATCGCATCACTCCTTTCCAGGGTGACACTTTAAATAATACTTTATCACCTACCTCGAATTTTAGAGGTTTGCGCCTCTTATCCGTGTAGCTTTTCTGCCTATCCCTGGCAGCTTTGAGACAATCCCGAATTTGAACGGGTTGTACCCAGCTATACACGGTTCAAAGCATGAGTGATAAGGTGGCTTTCTTTAGGTGAACGGTTCGTAGAATTTGACATTTTTCTTAGTTTTATTTATATTTGGATTTGTTTTTAGCATTGACAACGTCGTATAAACAATTTGATGAGTTAGTTATTTTAAACTATTTGCATGTGTTTAAGTTCTTGCTTTACAACTTGCTCGGTTGATGACAAAACCTTGTAGCTTGTTGGGTGACATAGAGTAGGTTGACTCACATTAGTAAATAGGGTAATTGAATAGTAAAGGATCAGATGACAAAGACCTGTTTTTTATTACCACTTATATTAACCGACTTTTCAGCACCATGTCTATGTGGTGTCCAATTAATGATTAAACTGAGTTTGGTGTGTGATGTATTGCAAAATACATCCATTTATCATGTATAGTTTGTGCGTTTTTCATATTCTTTTAGTTTAGTTTTAGTTAGAATTTCGTTACTTTGATCAAGTCTTGTGTTTTCAGGTTGTTGGTGCTTAAAACGTCGAAAAACGAAGAGTTGGATGGCTGGGAAACGAGTTGGAAAAGAGTTAGAATAATTTCTAGAATTTTTGGGATGTTGAAGCTGGTCAAAATTCGGAACTTTATGTGAAAATGGGGCTTTGGCGCTACACCTCCCCCATAAGCAAAGATCTACGCGCTACACCTAGACCCTTAGGAGATATTGGTTGATTTTCATGGCGCCGCGTGGCGCGACGCTTGTATTGGATACCCGTCGCGTGGCGCGACGGGGTGGTTTCCGGAAAAGAATGACTTTTGTTGCTGGCTTCTTATCACAAACATATATATACTTCATAAACTTCCACAAAACCCTAGTTACGAACTCAAGAAACCCTAGGCGAATTTCAGAGTAGATTTTACGTATTTCAGAGCGTTTTGGCTTGCAAGAATCATCCGATTGAAGCTCAGAGCATAGGAAAGAAGATTGTTTGGGTCTTATCTCCTGGTTTTCATTATTTTCTTGTTTTCGATACTTTAATGATGAATTCTTGTTTTGAACTTATTGTTTTGATTTTAGACATAATGTTTTCCGTCTAAAACTCTTATTACTACATAGGTTAGATGATAGTTTAATGAAGTTTGGATTTTTAACGGTTTTCTATTGTTTGGTTATGGATTGATCTTTGAAAGTAAAGAATTCTAGAACCTTTAATTTGGTGCATATGCGTATTTAGATTTGATTGTTGATTATTTACTGTTGCACATAAATTTTGGTGGATGTCTTTCACATAATGAATTTGTGTTGATTATTCGTATCTTTGCGGGTTTGAGTGATCTTTGGGTAAATCGGCCGATAGCCTTAGAAATAGTAATTAAAATACAATTAGAACCAGGTATTCTGCTTAACTTGTCGCTGAGAGGCTCGAGTTTGTTAGTAGGTCTCGGTACGATATATAGCTAAGATAGTTTTTGAGAGAAGTCGGTCTTAGTTCCCTAATCGCATCTGTGTCTATTAAACCAAGTTAGAATCTAGGATTGCCTTAGACTTTCGCGCTGAGAGGTAGATTGTCATATTAGGGCACTTTTAGAGACGTTAGAGGACTGAGAGGAAGTCTAACAACCGGTGTTCACAACAGCCTTGTAGGGTCTCCTAGGTTTCTTCCTGAGAAGGGTCGGGAGGTCTTAGTAGAGATACCTAAGGGTTTAGTACTTTACGATCCCGGTTCCATACCGCAGTAGTACCATTAGAAATCCATTCTTAGTTAAACTGGATTCAAGCCTAGGTAGTTGTTAATCTCTATTGAATTAAGCCTTAGTTCTTATTCGTGCCATAGTCTAGTTTTATTTTAATTCCAATTCTAGGATTTTAGTAAACCCCCCCCCCCCCCCCCCCAAAACACAAAAAAAGTTAAGTTAGTGTCAGTGTTTGTCTAAATAAAGTCTTTAACGTAGTTAATTAGAGTCCTTGTGGGTTCGACATCCGGACTTGCTTTTCTTTACTAGAGTCGACCGGTGCACTTGCCGGTGAGTAGTTTAGTTGAGTTAGAGAGTCTAGATTATTATTACTTGAGTCTAACTTTTGGTTTATTTTAGTTGATTTTATTTGAACTACTTCAAGCACATCAAGTTTTTGGCGCCGTTGCCGGGGACTCTTGGCAATCGCGTTAATTACTTTGTTTGGATTTCATTTGACATCTATACGTGCTTTTTGTGTGTTTTTGAGTCGTAGGAGTTCAAGTAATTTTAGTGTGTTTTTATTTTTAGAGTCTTTTGTTAGAGTCTTCTTACTTGTTTGTTCTCGGTTTTGCAGTTAATGCCCCATACGCGTTCTCAGGGACCAGTGAAGCCGCCGATCGACAAGTCTTCCTTCTCGACATCTAGTTCACAGGTTAGAAAATCGTCAACTTCATCTTCAGCCCCTTCTGACTCTACACTACAATCTAAAACACCGAACTTTGACTTCACCCCGAAGTCGTCACCCCACAACACCCCACCACCATCCCGTCCACCTAGTCCACCACCAGTTTACCAAATGGCCGACAACCAAACTGTCCACCAACGTTCCACCGCAGGTTTTATTGCAAACTCACCCATTACCCTCCCTGAAATCACAAATGACAAGTCTTGGCAAATTCTTTCTACATCATGACCGCCATTAACAACTTTTGTCAGTTTCACGGTCGTGATGATGAAGATGCGTCAGCTCATATCAACCGTCTCACCCGTCTTTGCAGCACCTTCGGTATCATAGGTGTTAATCTTGATGCCCGATATCTCCAAGTCTTCCCATTTTCACTTGCTGGCCGCGCAGCCACATGGCTTGATTCGCAGCCGGCAAGTACTTATACCACTTGGGTTAGACTTTAAAATGCCTTCCTTGCTAAGTATTTTCCAGCTGCGAAGGCATCTCGCCTTCGAGATCAGATCCATTCATTCAGAATGGATCCCTGACGAACCATATCACTTAGCTTGGGAAAGGTTTCAAACTTTACTCTCGCGTTGTTCCCAACATGGGCTTTCAGACTGGGCTTTAGTAGAAAAATTTTACAATGGTCTCACCCCTGAGTGTAAGGCCCAATTCGACACATCTGCAGGAGGCCATCTTATGGGAAAGAAATCTGTGGCCGACTGCAATGATCTCTTTGAGAGCTTCGCTCATGTTGATATAGATCATAGTGTTACCAGCAGGAATGCCATTCCTGTGACTACTTCCTCATCCTCTCGAGGAGTAAACCAAGTCGTCTCAGACTCAAAGGTAGCATCTCAACTTGACAATATCACCAAAGAGTTGTTAGAAATCAAGAAGAAGGTCGATAGGTGCGAAGTTTGTAGGGGTGGTCATGACACCGTAGATTGTCCAACACTTACCCTAGAACAGGTAGAGTACATAGCAGGTCAAAATAGGGGTCCAACTAATCCTTTTAATAATAGTAACTCTATTTGGCGTACTAATAAGTATTGCTCTTCAGGTAATCCCCCTGGTTTCCCATCAGGTCAATATCAAAGCAGGGGGCCAGGTTTCTATTCTAGTGGGGGTTTGGGTCAAACAGGTCAGTTTTCTTGTTCAAGTTCAGGGGGCAGTTCAGAAGTGAGGGGTCAAACCAAGAGGTTCAACCTAGGAATGAGGGGTTAAATGGTAGTTTATCTAGGATAGAGGACCTTCTTACCCAGCTAGTGGTTAAGGACCAGGCCACCCAACGTAACTTAGAAGAACATGCCACATTACTCAAGAATAATCATTCTAATTTCTTAGACCTTCAAAGGAAAGTTGGGGATATTGCACGCCAGTTGCAAGAATGACCTCTAGGTCAATTTTCGGGAAACACAAAGCCCAACCCATCTGGCACTTTGAAGGCAATTTTGACCCGTAGTGGTAGGACCTTAGGAGAGGTAGTGAGACCCGAGAGTGTTGAGGTAGAAGATGAGGAACCCGTAGATGAAGAGATTGAGATGGAGGCTCCCGGTAAAGTGCAACCTAGGTTAAGCCCAGCAAGTACCGCACACACCGGGGGGCCTTAAGGTGAGAGTAGTATAGAGAAAAGACCCACATAAATTGTTCCATCACCCACTGTTGATCTTTCCCGTGCTCCATACCCTTCCCGTCTTAAAAAGCAAACTTATTCTAAAGAGTACGGGAAATTTTTAGAGATCTTTAAGCAACTTAGAATCAACCCTCCCTTCATAGAAGCCCTTCAATCGATGCCTAAATACGCAAAATTCTTAAAGGACCTTCTAAAACATAAGGATAGGTTATCCCCTTAGTGGAGGGTGTTCCGCCGTATTCTTGAACAATGTCCCAGAAAAATTGACGGATCCGGGCCTTTTTACCATTCTATGCTTGTTTGGGAGTGATACGAGTGTAAGGCCCTAGCCGTTTTTGGAGCAAGTATAAACCTAATGCCATATTCCATGTATGAGAGGTTAGGTCTAGGAGAGTTATCCCCTACACGTATATCTTTGTCCTTAGCCAATAGATCGGTGAAGTATCCACGTGGCATAATCGAAAACCTTTTAGTTAAAGTGGATAAATTCGTCTTTCCCGTAGACTTTGTCGTTCTTGATATGGAAGCCGATGAGAAGGTTCCTATCACTCTAGGACGCCCATTCTTGTGTACCGCCAAGGCTATCATCGATGTCTTTGACGGTAAAATCACACTCCAAGTTGGTGAGGAGAGAGTCACTTTCGAGATAGCACGCTCCATGGAACACCCTAGTGGTTCCGATGATCTTAGTAGTCCTTGTCATTCGGTCTATTTCATAGTCTTTCTTATCATGTGTTGACCATTGCTTTGACTATTTTAGTTTAGCCGATTTAGTTGAGGGTAAGTTAGATGAGGTAGTTGAGAAAGTAGAGGAAGTTATGAGTGAGAGTGAGGAAGGAGAAGAGACCGAGTGGGTCCATGAAGTGTTAGAGTTGAGTGAAGTGAAGAGTGAGATTGAGAGTACACCCTTAGAGAAACCCGCCCCATTAGAGCTTAAAGTTCTCCTATCACACTTAGAGTATGCTTTCCTTGGTGAGGGGTCCGATTTTCCCGTCATTATTTTGTATAAGTTAGAGGAGGGAGAAAAGGGTAGGTTGTTAGAGGTATTGAGAGAGAATAGGGATGCCATTGCATGGCGACTTTTAGATATCAAGGGCATAAGCCCCGCCTATTGTACCCACCGGATACTCATGGAAGATGATTATAAGCCGGTGGTGCAACCTCAACGGCGCCTAAATCCGAACATGCAAGAGGTTGTTAAGAAAGAAGTGCTTAAGTTAGATGCCGGGCTGATATACCCTATTTCCGATTCATCATGGGTTAGCCCGACCCAAGTTGTCCCAAAGAAGGGGGGGATAACGGTGATCATGAACGAAAAGAACGAATTAATTCCTTCTCGTACCGTTACTGGTTGGCGTGTGTGCATCAACTACCGAAAGTTGAATGACGCCACCTGGAAAGACCATTTCCCCTTGCCATTCATTGACCAAATGTTGGAGCGTCTAGCGGGTCAATAGTTCTATTGTTTTCTCGATGGATTTTCGGGTTATTTTCAGATCCCAATCACCCTGGAGGATCAAAATAAAACGACATTCACATGCCCTTACGACACTTATGCATATCGCCGCATGCCTTTCAGGTTATGCAATGCTCTGGCTACATTCCAAAGATGCATGGTTGCTATATTCCAAGACATGCTTGAGACTTCTATGGAGGTTTTCATGGATGACTTCTTGGTTTATGGTACCACTTTCGATCAATGTCTTCTCAATCTTGATAGGATGCTTAAGAGATGTATAGAGACAAACCTTATGCTAAATTGGGAGAAATGTCACTTTATGGTGACGGAGGGGATAGTTTTAGGCCACAAGTTGTCTAGAGAGGGAATAGTGGTGGATAGGGCCAAGATAGATACCATAAGTAGATTGCCTCCACCCACTAGTGTTAAGTCCGTTCGTAACTTCCTAGGTCCTGCGGGTTTTTATAGGTGTTTCATTAAGGATTTTTCTAAGATTACGCGCCCCATGACCAGACTTCTAGAGAAGGATGTACCGTTCGTCTTTGACGAAGAGTGCATCAAGGCCTTTGACTTTTTGAAAGAGAAACTCATTAGTGCCCCTATCATTGTTTCGCCTAATTGGAGCTTACCTTTCGAGCTCATGTGCGATGCAAGTGATTATGCCGTTGGTGCGATTTTATGTCAAAGAATCGAGAAACATTTTCATCCAATCTACTACGCGATCAAAACTTTAAATGATGCTCAAGAGAACTATACCACTACGGAAAAAGAGCTCTTAGCCGTATTGTTTGCGTTTGATAAGTTTCGCTCATATCTAGTGCTTTCCAAAACCACCGTTTTCACCGACCACGCCGCTTTGCGCTTTCTTTTCCAAAAGAAAGTCGCAAAGCCACGCCTCATTAGATGGATTCTTTTGCTCTCCGAGTTCGATATCGAAATTAAGGATAAAAAGGGAGCGGAAAACGTAGCCGTCGACCATTTGTCACTCTTAGAGGATCCTAAGAGAGAAGAGGTTCGTGAGGATTCAATAGGAGACACTTTTCCTCATGAAACCATAGATTTTGTTAGTGCCGAGGTAGAGGGTTTGCTATGGTTTTCGGATTTGGCAAATTATTTAGCAACTGGCAATATTGTGAAGGGTATGTCCTACCAACAAAAGAAAAAGCTTTTTAGGATAGGTGGTGATCGAGTGCTTAGGAGGTGTGTTTCAAAAGAGGATGGGATGGACATCCTTAGACATGTGCATGAGGGTTTGACGGGAGGCCATCACAGGCCGAATGTGACTGCACAAAAGGTTTTTGATAGTGGCTTCTATTGGCCAACGGTAATTAGAGATACCATAGAGTTCGTTAGGACATGTGACCGTTGCCAACGTACCGGCAACATCTCATCCAAGGATGAAATGCCCCAAAATCCCATCCAAGTTCTTGAAGTCTTTGACGTTTAGGGTATTGATTTCATGGGACCTTTCCCCTCATCAAGTGGGAATAGGTACATCCTCGTGGCCATTGACTATGTCTCAAAGTGGGTGGAAGCTCAAGCTTTGCCTACTAGTGATGCCGAGTGGTGGTGAGATTTCTTAAGAAGTTATTCACACGTTTCGGAGTTCCTAAAGCTATCATAAGTGACCGTGGTACGTACTTTTGCAATTCCGCCATGGAAAAGGCACTTGCACGCTACGGTGTCACTCGCCGTCTTTGTACCACATACCACCCGCAAACTAGTGGCCAAGTAGAGAATGCAAACCGAGGGGTGAAGAGAATTCTAGAAAAAAATGGTTGGAAAAAGTAGGAAGGATTGGTTTGAAAAGCTCGACGATGCGTTGTGGGCATTCCGCACCGCTTACAAAACACTGTTAGGAACCACGCCATTCATGATTGTGTATGGAAAAGTGTGCCATCTTCCGGTAGAGTTAGAACATAGAGCTTTGTGGGCATTGAAAACCGTTAACGTTGACCTTACCGAAGCCGCAAGGAGGAGATTCTTTCAAATCCATGAATTAGAGGCTCTAAGGGATGCCGCCTATGAACGATCTTGGACTATCAAGGAAAAGACTAAGGCGTTGCACGATAGGAGGTTGCGAAGGTTGAAGGAGTTTAAGGTAGGTGATAAAGTGCTCTTATTCAACTCAAGATTGAAATTGATAGCAGGGAAGTTGAAATCGAGATGGACCGGACCGTATGTGGTAAAGGAGGTGTTTCCATAAGGTACCGTCGAGTTGTATGACGAAGTTGATAAGGGTGTGTGGAAGGTAAATGGTCATCGATTGAAACACTACTTGGGAGGTCCCATTGATACCACCGAGGAGGAAGAAATTCCTCTAGAGGACCCACCCACCTTCACCGAATAATGAGTTATGAAAAGCTTCGTTTGTAGAGTATGTACCGTTTGTATTTTCGTTAATTTTTCGCTAATTTTTCGTAGCTAACGGTCATTTTTGGTAGTTTTTTGGTCTGGTTTTTGTGTTTTGAGTTATTTGTAGGAGATCATCACCGGGATTATGCGAGAATTGCGAAGAAAACGGAGTTCCAGGTAAGTTCCAGTGTTAGAATACTTTTGGGATTGGTTTTTAGGGAGTTTTGGGTGAATTGAAAATTTTTCTAAGGCATCTGGCCATCAAAATTTCGACACCTTCTGTGGAAAAAGGGTCTAAGTGTGGCGCGACACACATACAATAATACCTACATACATCACTTAGCCCCAGTTCAACAAAACGTAGTAAGGCCACACGCCGCGTAGTGCGACCCCAACCCCACACTCCCTACGCATAGCGCGACCCCCCCCCTGTGACCTGTTTTCACTGAACTAATCCATGTACTTGACCCGGTTCACTTTTGGACCCTTATTTAAACCCCCAAACTCCTTTTTCTTCCGCAAACATCACCCAAAACCCTACCAGACGCCCCAAACTCGTGATTTTGACTGTTTCCACCATATTTCCTCCATTTCTCCACCAAATTTAACAATCTAAACACCCGTGTGCTCGGTTTTTGATCGCGAACAAACCCCACCATACGTTTCGACCGATTATCCGCTGGATTGTTCGAAATCAGGACCCCATTCATGAAACCCTTCTATTCTACTTGCAAATTTTCGGCATCTCAGGTATGTTTTCTTGCTATTTTCATATTTACTTTGTGTTTTGAGTCCTATTAGAGTTTAGGTGAGTCGTTTTTATGATCTTGATTGTCGGGTCAGATGTGAGTCAGTCGCGGGTCAGTCGCATTAATTCGAGTCAAGTTGTGTCCATGTCAGGCTGTTTTTAGTTTTGTTTAGATAGGTGGTTTGGTTTGGTTTGTTGAGCCGTAATGTGTAGACGATGATTGATAAATTTCTACATACCAAAATTTTTGCCGCTTTAATGTTGTTTCTGGGTCCGGTTGGTATCGGGTTGGGTTATTGACATTGTTTTGGCTGAATATTGTTTGGGTATCCTACATTGACGTCTAAAGTTCGAACCTTGCAATAACTAATGGGAATTTTTGCGAAGCTCAACGCCTCCTTTAACTAGGCGGCCTTTTTCAACGCTTAAATTGGATTTAAACTTGAAAGTCTCTGCATTTAAGCAAGTTCGGACTCAATGTACAGTTTGATAGGCACTTTGGCTCTTAACTAGGACAATTAAAGTGCCGGGAGGGGGTAGTGTACATTGAGTAGTGTAAATTGAGTCTTTTTCTTAGTCGTTGGTCTTAGGTTTACTCATAGGCATGTACAGGTACAACACACCTCGCCCGTACTCAATCTCCATTCGGGCAAGGTTGTGTACGACTTAGCTTTTGTAAACGGTAACCCACCTTGTTTTCACTTTATTTTTGGTATCAACCGCGAATGGAATGCTATACGGTTGTTCCAACTGAAAAAAAACAAAAAAAAAAATCAAAAAAAATAAAAATACCAAAAATAGTTTGCAACTACTAATTATCTGCTTGTTTTGCCGTGTTAAACATGTTTTTGCAGATATGTCAGGTGAGGGAAGTTCGAGTGGGGCTAGAGGAAGAAGACGAGGCCCGGTTGCACGACCAAGAGGCTCGCCCACTCAAGAACAGCAAGTTGTTTCTCAGCGACAAGGAAGACGTATCTGTTATGAAGGTCATTAGCGACAGATTTATGCTTGGTGCCCCGTCAGAGGGAACACCCGTTGCTCCAGTTTCAGGTTAATTCTAATGAGGGGATAAAACTGCAAAAGATTATTCGCACGGACCTGCTTGAACATTGGACTATTGATTGGGAATCGTTGGGTCAAATGGGCGCTCGTGAGAGAGTTGAAGAGTTGTTGGGCCCAATGTTGGTAGAAATGGTAATTTGTGATTGGCCACAGTATGACGAGTTGGTGGTAGAGTTTCATTCTACTTTTCATCATAGAGAGGGCTCGTTCTTTGAAGGCGACGAAGTGTCATTTAGTTTAGGAAGGATGCTGCATGTGATGTCCATTCCTCAGTTCGCGATAGCTAGTGGCTTTTATGCTTTTGAGGATACGTCCACTAATGAGTTTACTAATAGGTTGAGGGGGGTGTATGTGAACCCTAGGGAGTTATGTGTGACAAGTGCTGAGCTAGCGAGGTTTTGGGGGACTATTGCGGATCGTGGTTTTGGTAAGACAAATCTTATTACTTCTGTTCGAGATCCGATTCATAGGTTCGTGTTGAAGGTTTTTTCTACCACTCTAGTTGGTAGGAAGTCGAGGAAAAGCAAAGCCAACTGGATTGATTTTTTTTACTGATGTGTCGGGTTGAGGGCTGTTAGGATCTGAGTTTCTTATGATTGTGCTTGTTTGATAATTATGAAGATGAATTAGTAATAAGTGCAGCGGAATTAAATGGAACAAATTTTCAACACACAATCAAATGAGAGAATTGCTTTCAATAAACATGTTTAACATGAAATCGAATGATTATATTTATTACAATCTTCAATAACAATGCATGCATGCATACAAACTCCCCTTCAGCCTGAGCTCGCAATGGTTTGTTCGTACAAAATGACTTGTGATGAAGAGAGCTAACAGAACAGTACAGGGTACTGTTCTATTTATAGTACCGAACAAACCACTGAAGCATCTTTGCTGACATCACCATGAAAGTGACATCTAACCTCCTAACAACCTATAACCACTGATCTATACAAGCACTGCTTTCTAACTACTAATTACAAATACAATACAATAAGGAAGGTAAACTACTGCTTCTCATTCCACTGTTATACTCCTAGCAGTGCTTTGTGTCTTCAGCAGTACTTGAACCATGACAGTAGATTGAGCATTAGTGCTTTGTCTTCAACAGTCTTTAGTGATCAGCAGTTGTTTGTGAAGGGCAATACTTAGAAGTCATCAGATGTTAGGCCACATCCAAGGAGGAAAACTGATGCAAACAACTGCTTATTCTGAATCCACTGATATGATCCAGTTTTGGCTTTAATCAACTGTTCCTTTGTAGGGTTCAATCCCAACAATCTCCCCTGGAACAGATGATGCCAAAACTCTTCATTGTTCTGGATTTTTATTGTCTCATCAATAATTCCCTGACTTGTCCTTTGAATTGTAATTCAAAGTCCCTGGAATTTGTATCATCTTTATCCCTGCACAGTGGAAGCTCAAGGAGATCCTGCAGATCTTCAACACCCAGGCCAAGTGCTTGTTCCCTTGATATGTGCTTCACTTCACCATTGGATTTGAGCAGAGTCAATACGTGGGTCTGTTTATCAGACTTCCACTTTAGTATCTTTGAATCCAATGGGTTTCTTGGGAGAGTTTTTATTGCAGATGAGTTTGGAGATTGAGGCCTGGTGATGACAACTTTGGCAGGGTCTTGGGATTGTGTTGAGTCTTGGTTTTCTACCATAAGTGTCTGAAGAACCATCTTCATAATATACTCTTCTGAAGCTTGGTCTTCTTTTGATACTGCATCCATCTGCGGTTGTTTTCTTCTTTGATAATAGATGGCAGCAGTTGGAATAGTGGGTTTCCTGATTGGTAACTTCTGTTTTCTGACTGGAACCACTGCTTCTGGATGATCAGGCTTTTGAAGAGCAGTGGGATCTCTTTTCCTCAACTCTTCCAACTTTTTGTAAGTGGCTAACACTTTATCCTCTGACCACCTTGTCACCTGGTTCCTTGACCCATAATCAGCAGCTATTAGCTCTTCTTTCATTCTTTTTAGCATTAAGGTCTTTTCTGGTACATTTTTCTTGTACTTGGCCCATACTGGAGGAGTCTGCTTTACCTTGTTTTTAATCATTTCTTGAATTCTGGCTGTCTCCTTTTCTAGCTCACTGATGGTCCATTCCTTGTACTGGTGCCTTTCTGCCCTATACTTCTTGTATGCCATGATATATTCAAGATAGTCTTTCCTCATACTTTCATCATCTCTTTCAGATAGTTTTTGACAAATGTCTTTTGAGAACTGTTCTAAAGTTCTGACCTTGGTGAGCAGGTATTGCAGATTTCTCTGAATCTCTTTGTCAGACTTTCCCTCTGTATCCCTTTTAGATATATCTTCTGCTTGTTGAGCTTTTATTTTGAGATACTCTTCTATATTTCTTGGGAAAGGATAACCTTGAATGGAAGGAAGTTTCCTTTTTGCAGGGTCATCTTCAGAGTAAAATGATTTTATCTCCTCTTTGACTGCTGGAAGATCCAATGGGTATTGTAATCCCACAGGAACAATAGCAGTGTTTGAATTCAGAACTTGAGCTGATGATAATGGAACAGGGTTTGGGATGGTGACAAGGGACAGTGGTTGTGTAGATGTTGGAGTTGGGGAAGTGTCATCTTCCAGTACAATGTTGGTTACCCTCCTCCTTTTGTGCTTAGGAGAGGTTGGTGGTGTATTTGTAGGTTGAGTGGTGGTGATTGAGGTGGTAGGTGTCTGACTAACAGCTGTTGAAACAACTGGTGTTTCAACCACTATTTTCACTACAACAGTTGATGTGTCAACTGTTGTCTTCTGCTTTTTGGCAGGTGGTGTTGGTGGTAGTGAGGTTGTTTTAGGTATGACAGTGGATTGAATGTGAGTTGATGTAGTATTGATGGTAGTTTTTGGGTTAACATCTGTTGAAACCACTAAGGTACCAACAACTGTTGATACAACAGGTGTCTCAACATCTGTTGGTTTGGAGGTTTGATGAGAGGAACTTTTGGGGGTTTGAGGAGTATGTTTTGTGGCTTTGGAAGGTGTGGTTTTGGGTTGCCTTACTTTTCTAGTAGGCTGTCTCCTTTTAGGTTTAGAACTTTCCTGCTCTTCCTTGGGTTCAGAAGTACCCTGCTCTTCCTTTTCCATCAAAACTTTCTTCTCCTGAGCAAACCTTTTAGACCCTTTTATTTCCATTGACTCTTTCATGTTTGCTTTTAATGCAGCAAATGCATTTTGAGTCTCATCAACCTTTTTGGAACCATCTGGCCTTGGGATTTCCACAACCTGTTTAGACAATGGATCTGGTTTAATGTATAGACCATCTTCATATCCCTTCTTCTTTTTCTCCCCCTTTTTGGCATCATCAGGAGGATTGTCAACAAAGATGATTGAAGGAGGAGCAGTGCCAGTGGTTTGCAGTAAATGGGCCTTAATTGCCTTGATATCTGCTTGTGTATCCTTAAACCTAGCTTCCATCAGATTTCTGATCATATGAATTTGAACTTCATGTTGTTGATCAGCATATTGTCTTTGCTGATGAAGCATAGGTTGAAATAAATTCCAGAGCTCAGCAGAGGATGGAGCAGATGTTGCAGATGTTGCAGCAGTGGGTGTTACCTTTTGAGCTTATAACAACTGTTGCAGTATGGGGACTTCTTTCTTCAGCAGAGGTTACCATTTTAGGTGAACCAGTGTATAATGGAAACACACCAGTGGACACTATGGTTCCCAAAGAAGAATTTGCCTTCAAGGGAGTCTGACTTATGAAACTACTGTCCAAGTGTAAACCAGTGGGTTCAACACTTGTAGTAGGTGCTCCACTTGAACTACTAACAGGAATTACTTGTAATTCCTGCTGTGTAGCCTCCTCAACTATTGGTGGGTTAACAGAGATAGAGACACCAGACTCAGTCACTTATTGTGGCATATTCTCATTAATAGGTTATTGAGAAGAACTGATTTGTGTCTGGACTATATCAAGTGCATCCAATAGAGGTATCATTGATGGTGGAAGTTGTGCAGTGAGGATAGGGGTAGAAAGAGAATTTGTCCCAGGAGTAGGGCTGTGGATGATAGAATCAAGTGATTCCAGAGCATCATAATATGGTGTCCCTGTGGATACAACCGGATCCTTTTGAGAGGATGCAGGAGGAGTTCTAGGCTCAGGTTGAGGTCTTTCTTCCAAATGCTGTGAGGAAGTAGCAGCAGTGGTGATTGGTGACTTTTGTGTTGTCATAGGTATAACCTCTGGGACCTCATCTTCCAGAGTTACCTTTTTAGTGGGTTTGGGGGCTTTTGGATATTTTTCTTTTTGGGTCTTTTGGTGATTTTAGGTGTGGGTTTCACAGTAGTGGTTGTGCTGCTGTGATCACCTTGAGCAGTGGGCTCAACAGCAGGTGCCTGAGGAGCAGTGGTTGCTGCTAAATTCTGCTCAGGAACCTCTGTTTGTGTTTTAGAAGGTTTTGATAGCCTTGTTAATGTTTCAGATGATAGGTTGTTTATTTGAATGGGGTTTCCTTGGATAAGCACATGTGTATTATCCTTTGAAAATTTCTTTTGTAAGTAAAAACTTAGAAATCTAGGAAACAATAAAAATGATTTTCTATTAACACTTTTCACCATATCATTGAAAATCTCCTGGGAGTAGTTAAAAGTTTCTTCAGACATGATTGCATAACCCAGGTATTGGATTTTCAATGGTATCTCATTGAAAGCTGTTGTTTTATTAGACACACACATGAGGAGGGTATGGAATAAAAACCTCATGGCAGGTGGAAAACTGTCTTTTTGTAAAGTGTCCTTTTTCATTTCTTACTCATTCCCTCTCTCAAGGAAATCAGTTTGATACTCAGACTTTGGGAAAGAGCTTTTACCTGTAATATCGTTGATTTTAAACACCTCTGAAATGGTTTGAGGTGTGATTGTAACTGGAATTCCCTTTGTTGAAGAATTAATTGCTAAGGGCTTTTTGTCCTTAGTTTCAAGTTTTGCATTTTTCCAGAATTCTTGTTGGGTATCCAGGAAGATGGCTTCATTGCATGTCAACAAAGTTTTGTACTTTGAGGACGAAAGTGCATCAATTACGGAGTGAAAATCTGTGTTTTGACTTGTTTTTGCAAGGGTACACAGGTAGTTGTGTGGGGTTTTGAATGGGAGAGCCATGATGAATCGAAGAAGGTTAAGAATGAATGAAGAAGATGAGTGATTTTAGAGAGAATTTAAGAGAAACTGCTTTTGAAAGGAATTTTGAATTCGATTCGACAGTGAAAACCCTGTTTGGGGTTTTGATCAGGATTTTATTGGTGGAAAAATTGTATGCTGACGTGGCAGCGGTTACAAAAGATCTGACGGCTAAGTACTGTCCACATGACAACCTCTGATGAATAATGGGTGAGAGTTGTTTTAGGAAACCACTGATAGAGCAATATTAGTGGTTTACAATGGTTAAAATGAAACAGTGGTTGACTTTTAACTATCAGTGGATTAAAACACTGAGGTTTACCAACAGTGATTAACAGTGAAAATGAGAGAACAGAGGTTGACTTTTAGCAGTGGACAACATTCAGCAGAACAGATGTTTGAACTAAAACAGTGCTTACTTTTAAGGATTAATAAAAAATTTCATTTTTAGCTATTTTTAAGGATGAATTTTTGATTTTCTGAAAACATTTTAATGCTTTTATTCATAGAAAAACAGGATTTTTCCTGTTATTCCATGTTCAGCATGCCAATCCTAGAGATCAAGCTTTCAAAGGTGGATGTGTCTAAAGCTTTTGTTAGCACATCTGCCAGCTGATCTTTAGTTGGAACATGGTGCAGAGAAATCAAACCTTTTTCATAGAAATCCCTCACAAAGTGATGTCTGATATCAATGTGCTTGGTGGTTGAGTGAGAAATTGGATTTTTGATGATATTTATAGCTGCCTGACTGTCCAACATGAAAGGTGTCTTTAAGGTAGTGATACCAAAATCCAGCAGTTGATTTTGAAGCCATAACAGTTGGGTTGTACAGCTTGCAGCAACTATATACCCTGCCTCAGAAGTGGATGGTGAAACAGCTGCTTGCTTTTTGCTTTGCCAAGACACTAAGCAATTGCCTAGGAATTGGCACCCTCCTGAAGTGGACTTCCTTGTTGTATTACATCCAGCAAAGTCACTGTCTGAGAAACCTAAAAGCTTGATATTTCCATCAGTTGGATACCAGATACCAAGTGTGGGAGCACCTTTGAGGTATCTAAATATCCTCTTTACAACAATAAGGTTTGACTTTCTATGGGCTGGTTGGGATCTTGCACAAATACATGTTGCAAACATGATGTCTGGCCTAGATGCAGTTAGGTACAATAAACACCCAATCATGCTTCTATAAAGAGTTTGATCAACCAAATCATCCTTTTCATCAGACATGACTAATTTGGTGGTTGCTATGGGTGTACTACATGGTTTGCAATCATTCATATCAAATTTTGTTAATAAGTTCTTTGGCATATTTGCCTTGATGAATGAAAGTACCATTTGGCAGTTGCTTTACTTGGAGACCAAGAAAGCACCGTAGTTCACCCATTGCACTCATCTCAAACTCAGTTGTCATGAGTTGTCTAAACTCTTCACACATTTTAGGACATGTGCTTCCAAAAATGATGTCATCCCCATAAATTTGGACAATTCAAATCTTTCCCTCTCCATTTTAAAAACAGTGTTTTGTCTATTTTACCTCTTGTGAAACCAATGGAAAGAAGAAAGGTTGAAAGAGTTTCATACCAGGCTCTAGGTGCTTGTTTCAAGCCATACAAAGCCTTATTTAGCTTGTAGACATGATTTGGATAAAATGGATCCTCAAAGCCAGGAGGTTGACAAACCTATACCTCTTCTTGAATCTTACCATAGAGGAATACACATTTGATATCCATTTGAAACACCTTTATGTTGTGGTTGACAGCAAAAGCCAAGAACAGTCTGATAGCTTCCAATCTAACTACAGGGGCAAAATTTTCATCATAATCAATGCCCTCTTCCTGTCCGAAACCTTGAACCACTAGCCTTGCTTTATTCTTGACAACAATGCCGCTTTCATCAGTTTTATTTTTGAAGACCCACTTTGTGCCAATGGGACTTACACCCTCTGGCAGTGGTACAAGCTCCCATACTTGCTGTCTTTTAAACTGTTGGAGCTCTTCTTGCATGGCCTCTACCCAGCTGTTGTCTTTTAGTGCCTCTTGATACTTGACTTGCTGATGGAGAGATTGAAAGCTAGCAAAAAGACAGATGTTTTGGGATTGGCTTCTTGTGAGCACCCCTTCATTGATGTTGCCAATGATTTGGTCAGGTGGATGAGACTTCAAGAAGATCAGATCTCCTTTGTATGGAACAATGGCATTTAATGGTGAGGGCTGCAGATGTGAATCATCTGAGCTAACAACTGTTGGTGACTTTGATGATCCAACACTGTCTTGAAATGGAGGTGGAGGAATAGGTGGAATTTTTGTGGAAACATGTTGACTTTTATCCACTGTTTAAGGACTTTTATCAACAGTGTTTGATGATGTGGAAGCAGGGGTTAAAGAGCTACTTTGGTCAACAACTGTTGAGGTAGCAGTGGTTGAGCTTTAACAGCTGTTTTGAACATCTGCTGCTCTGGCAATGGATTTGAAGGTTTGTAGTGGAAGGATCACTTCATACCCATTGTCTGATGGAGAATTTTGAGATGGACCTGCACTGTTAGCCTTGACAAAAACATTTTCAAAAGTAAATTTATCAAGATCAAACAACTCTACAGGATTTGCAGGGATTTTCATTGAAGAAAGTTCATTGAACTTTACATTCAAAGTCTCTTCTGTGACAACCCTCACTAAACCAGGTATCCGTACGACTTAATTAATAATTAATTACTGCTTAATTACTGTGCTTACTTAAAATTGTGGATAAACTGCTACTTGAATGCTGATACATGTACTTACTTGCATCATACTTTACTTGCTGACACCCCATGTTTTGCTTACAGCACCTTTGTGACAACCTCGATGCACCAATCGCACAGTAGCACAATGAACGGATAACCTATTAAACGTGCTGTCATAACTAGCACCAGGCAGGCACTGCCTCTAAGGCCTGTATGAGACAGAGATAGTTTACTACACTGATAGAAAGTGTAGGGAAGTGAGGATTGTAGAACTGCGTCACTAGGAATGAGATTACAGTGACCGGATGTGCCTAAAACGTACTTTAAGTGCAAAATTCAGCACTTTAATTAAAATTCAGCATTAAGCTACCTAATAAAGTGCCAAAACAGGGGAAAAATATTACTAGACACTTTCCAAAGTGTCGGGAATAAGTTGTGTCACTAAAAATAATACTAACGACACTTTAAAGCTTTGTTAAGCACTTAAACGGATCACTATCCAACCAAACAACCGGACTTTATCCGGAACATAAAAATATTGCCATTAACATAGTTTTTCTTTTTCTGAGCCAGTTAGGGTCCCTGAATACCCTAACACCCGTCACAACGCACTACATGCTAGTAAATGGTTTAACCTCCTAATTAACCTAACTAATACCTAATGTTTAGTTGGAAATGAACTATGACCCCCCCCTCTAACCGGATTCGGTCCCCAAGGGGACACCCTTGTCCTAATTTTGATTATAATATTCACTCTTGTCTAATATCTAGCTTACATGTAATCCATTGGACAATGATCATAACTTTGTCTATAAGAACAATCATTTGCACACCATAACTTTCACCACACTTATCAACAACACTCCACTCTCTCCCTCTCTTTGAACTTTCGGCCGAGAGCACCCACATCCATCCATCATCCCTTCGATTTCATTCAACTCATTCCATACAACTACAAGTGCTAAGGATTGCGTATAAGGAAGCTTGGTGCACTCGGATTGTGAAGGACCTCGCTACATTGCTTTTATCCACCCGATCTTCGACTAGATTCTTCCCTAGCCTCGAGCTAGTAGTAAGTTGCTTGAAACACACTCCCGATCTATTTTAAAGTGGGTAAAATGAAATATGACGGTTAAAACTCAAGAACATGCAAGATGATATGTTAAAAGTCTACTAAAATGTTAAAAATGTTGGTTAATAGCACAAGGGTTGTGTAAATCTTGTAAGATTTGTTTTGTGTGATTATTTAGTGCCGATCTATGATGTGGTAGCTCGGATCATCATCTAACCCGGATTAGTCATGATCAAGAATCATGGCATAGAGTTTGTTTAAGTGTACAAAGGGTTAAATGATGAAACTCTACCACACACTAAACATGAACTTGTGTAAAATCAATATTACTTATGAAATAGTGTTTAAAACTAGTAGATCTACGGATCTACAAGCGGTATTTTCAAAGGACCAAGTGTCAAGGAAATCTTATTTTCTAAAACCGGATCTTACACGAACAAGAATGATTTTTTTATAAACACACAAGTGTGTAAACACTTGTGTAACACTAATTTTCGACAAGGAACTAGTTTTGTCAAATTTTACTAGAAGTTGTAAAGATGGAATTTCATTAAAAATAAGACTTTTACGAAACCGGATGGATTTATATAAAAGATCCACTAAAAGTAATGAGATTTACTTCATATTTTAGATAAACCACAAGTTCATGCATTTTTGCGATTTACATCTATTTTGACTAGTTTGATGGTTTGAATATTGTTTATTGTTGATTGAGAAAATTGTTGATTTGAATTTTAAAAGAAAATGATACGCTTGAAAGCGTGGCCACCTCCAGTTATAGGGGAAACTCTGGCGAAATTTTTCTAAAAACCTAACACTTGGGAATATTTTCACTACAAGTGTTGTAAATCTATTTTGACTTGTTTTCAAAACGTAAGTTTCGCCACGACTTTATTTACGAAACATCGGAGGTGGGATTTTCATAAAATAAAACTTGATAAATATATATTTGATATATATATATATATATATATATATATATATTTTTCATAACAACACTTGTGAGATTTTTATGATTATTTTGTGAACTATACAAATATTATTTTTAGGGTAAAAATAATATTACCGAATGTTAACGATTCCAAAATAATACGAACGCCTTCACAATAAATAATGAGTTACAACGGTATAATTATTACCACCAGATCTTTATCCGTAACTTACGCAATTTAGAAAATACCAACGAACGCGTATTTGTCAAAGAATATTATTTTGGAAAATTGTATGAAATAAAATATAATATTTTTGGGAAAAATGATTATATTTTAAAGTAAGAAATAAAATATATTAAGTGAGACTTAATAATGTATTTCGAATGTTACGAACACGCATGTATTAAATCCCCCATCCTTGGGAAGGAGAATAATTACCAAGTACTTACAAAAATATAAACACGAAATAGTTGTCTAACTATTTCCCAAAAACTTAAACCTTAAGCTAAGGCACGGCCGTCCGTCTAATAGACTTAGTACGTGTAGGTCGTCGCACAGCTGCTTGATCAGGAGATATACTTGGTAGAGACGCACCACTGTGAGTTCATGTCCCCCTTTTCTCTAACTGTTTTCAGTTTTCTAAACTGCGGGGGTGAAATACATGTTACTATGATTACGAATATTTCTTACATGGTATGGTTAGCGTAAGGAGGATTATTATTTAGATCATGTGAGTGGGTAGGCGGAAACTTGGGACTATTAATCCTCATAGTAGGACCGAGGGGCAGGAGCGGTAGATCTATCTGGGTGTAGCGAGCCCAGCCCCAGGCCCAAACAGTACGGACCTCGGGGTGACTTTGTACCCAACGCATAAATCTGCTAGGTTTGAGTCTTCCTACTTGCACTTCACACATATCAATGGCTTTGCAAACCATTGGTGATCTCTTTTTCCTTATTTGCTACATACCAGGATTTTATACTTACAATGGTTTTACTTACTCACTACACATGAACTTGCTCAACAATTTTTGTTGATTTTTCCAACTTACATGTATTTCCGGTAATTAAGGATCTGGCATGGTATGCTACGTTTTCCCGCTGCATAAGGGTTATGAGGTCATCCAAGTTTAGGAGATGTGGCTTTTTCCTGGACGAGTCACAGTCCTTAAACTGCGTTTATTTCACGTTGGTGTTGTGTCTTTTCAAACAACGTTTCTTTTTATGTTATCAGGCTGTAGTGTCTATCGCATGAGTTAACGCCTTAAGACAATGTTGTGTTACTTATGTTTTAAAATTTAATTCAATGGATGATCTTGCATGATTTTTATTTCATATAGCTTTGTTATGATTAAGCTATGGTATTAAGAAGTCACACCAAATTAACCACGCTTCCGCAAAGCCAGGGTGTGACATCTTCCACTGTTTTGGTCCTTGTGTTAAACACTTTGTAGGCCTTAGCAGTGGTTGAGTATCACAAATGATATCCACTGTCTACTTTGGCTGCAAATTTTGAAATTGAGTCTTTTAAGTTCAAAATAAAGCATGGGCAGCCAAATACTTTAAAGTATGAGATCAGTGGTTGGATTTTATATAGAAGTTCATAGGCAGTCTTTTGATGCCTGGGGTTGATTAAAACTCTGTTCTGGACTTAGCAAGCAGTGTTTACTACCTCTGCCCATAAAGTTAATGGCAAACCTGAATCAGTAAGCATGGTTCTGGCAGCCTCAATTAGTGTCCTGTTCTTTCTCTCAACAACCCCATTTTGCTCTGGTGTCCTTGGAATGCTGTACTGCCTTACAATTCCTTTTGACACATAAAACTCATCAAACTCCCTATTTCTGAACTCTGTGCCATTGTCACTCCTGAAGACTTTTACTGGCTGGTCAAATTGCTTTTCAACCTGTTTGACAAAGTCTTGCAGAATGCCTGCAGTCTCATCTTTGGAATGTAAGAAATAAGTCCATGTAAACCTAGAAAAGTCATCTACAATTACCAAACAATACCTTTTCTTTTTAAGACTCATGACTTTTACTGGGCCAAACAGATCCATGTGCAGCATTTGCAAGCACTTGGTTGTTTTGGACTCTTCAATGGACTTAAATGAGCTTTTATGTTGTTTTCCCTTTAAGCAAGAAACACAATGCTCAGGACAGGTGAACAGTTTTTGAGGAAGACCTCTTACTCGACCCTGTTTTGAAAAAGCAGTGATTGTCTTGAGATTTGTGTGCCCCAATCTCCTGTGCCAAAGTTATGTCTCTTTGTTAGAGGCAGCTGAGAACATATAGGCATCAGTCCTGGGACTCTCTTTTGACAAATCAACTACATAAACATTACCACTCCTTTGAGCAACAAATTGAGTTTTTCCATTTTTTATTATTTCATCAATCTTTTTGACCATTTCTAGTCCAACAATCCTACAACAATCCTTAGTGAAGAATGAGCCATAGCCCTTATCACTCATCTGTGAGACACTAAGGAGGTTGAATTTTAGATTGTCTATCAGATTGACATTTTCAAACTTAACATTTCTAGACTGTACTGTACCAGAACCCATCACATTCCCTTTACTATTATTACCAAAAGATATATCACCCCTCCATGAGTTTTGAATTCTTTGAGTAGGGCTATACATCAAGTCATGTGCCTGAGCCTCCACTATCTACATACCAAAGACTATCTAAGCATGCAGAAGCTCCCTGCACATCAAGTAAATAATTAGTTCAGGAGGGTCTCCAAAGCCAATAAGGCTTTGGATGGGGTCTCAACAGTGTCTGTGTTAAGTTCAGGTGGATGGACAGTGGTTAGCTCAGGTGTTTGAACAGTTTTAGAATTGTTTTTCTCTAACCACTGTTGGGGTCCTGCCCTATCACCTGTTGATACCCAAAGGGATGTCTATTCACTCTTGGTTTAGAAGGCTTTTTGTAAACCTCATAAACATGTGGTACCCTTGGGTATGGAGGTTGACCTTTACCTCTTTGGTACTGATTAGCAGGGGGTGCATCAGTCACCTGAACCTTTCTTTTGACAGAGTTTTGGTTCAGTTGTTTTGTAACAGCTGTTTGGACTGGCACAAACATAGGTTGTTTCTTGACATGTGATTTTGATGAACTCATGAGTGTTTTTGATGTGTATTCATCCTTTTTGACCTCAAAGGATTTTAAATACACACATTCCTTAGTTAAATGATTTGATTTTCCACAGATGGTGCAGCTCTTGGAAGGCATAATGGTACATGTTTTGTTAAGGTCATAGGCTTTTAAGTGAAAACAATCTTTGGTCAGGTGATTTTTCTTTTCACAAAAGTCACAAAACAGGTTTTTAATCTTTTCTCTTTTCTTCCTCTTTTCAGACTCCTTTGCAATAGAGTTTTGAACTATTGTTGGGATGTCCTTAAGAGGAATGACCTTGGCCTTTGGAGCTTTGACACCATCTATAGTGGTGAAATCCATGGGTTTGAAGTTTTCAAGGATGTCACACTCATCAGACCATGTGGGTTTGAATTGGTATTTCTCAATTTCCTCAAAAGTTGAGGACCCCACAGATCTTTCCAAAGTGATTTTTTTACCAAGTTTATCAGTTATTTTAACTGCTTGGCCATCCTTGTTTGTGTCACACCATGACTTTTGCGGAAGCGTGATTATGTGTGACTTGCTTAATATCATTGCATTAAGTCATAAGAATGACTATTTGATAAAACCCAAGATGATCATCCATTAAATAAGTTTTAAAAACATCATTGTTTGAAACATAGACTTCAAATTCAAATTTTACAAACCATACGAATTGTTTAGAGTTCCATAAGGACTCATCAAAAGACTCTAAATAAAACCAGGCTTTGGAAGATGTGTCTCATCTAGGATAAGACACACTAACCAAACCCTAAGACAACGGATGACATCCTTTATTCTTAATGCTACTTGAAACATCCAAACGCCCGCCAGATCCACTTTTAATTCCCTGAAATACATATAGTTTGAAAACATCAACAAAAGTTGAGCGAGTTCATGTGTTTGTTTGTGTGTATGAATGAAACCTTGTAATCATTGTATGTATGTATGTTTTATTATCCCGGTATGAAAGCAAAACAAGGAAACAGATCAATTAATGGTTTGCAAGGCCATTAACATGCGTGCAACGGCGTAGGAAGGCTCAAACCTAGCAGATTTTGTACCGGGTCTCTGGCTGTAAGACATAGTCACCTCATGGGCCAATCCCCGGTCCACATGGGTGAGGGCTCGCTACACCCAAATGGATCTATCACTCATGCCCCTCGGTCCTAACACGAGGATTAATGGTCTTAGGAGTGCGCCTACCCATCACATGATCTACTATGAAATCCTTAGCTAACCATACCAACTGTAATTGTTTGTAAACATTTTGTAACATGTACTTCACCCCCGAAGTTATAAAACTGAAAACAGTTAAAAGAAAAGGGAGAACATGAACTCACTCAACTTTTGTTGATGTTTTCAAACTACATGTATTTCAAGGAATTAAAAGTGGATCTGGCGGTCGTTTGGATGTTTCAAGTAGCATTAAGAATAAAGGATGTCATCCGTTGTCTTAGGGTTTGGTTAGTGTGTCTTATCCTAGACGAGACACATCTTCCAAAGCCTGGTTTTATTTAGAGTCTTTTGATGAGTCCTTATGGAACTCTAAACAATTCGTATGGTTTGTAAAATTTGAATTTGAAGTCTATGTTTCAAACAATGATGTTTGTGATGATGTTTTTAAAACTTATTTAATGGATGATCATCTTGGGTTTTATCATATAGTCGTTGTTATGATTGAATGCAATGATATTAAGCAAGTCACACATAATAATGCTTCCACAAAAGTCAGGGTGTGACAGTTTGGTATCAGAGCTTCGGTTGTAGCGAACTAGGATTCCTTCTCGAGTCTAGACTACAATCATTAGGGCTCTCACGAAAATATTTTTACAACATATTTTCAATGCATACGCGAAACACCCAGATCCAGGGAAACAAACATTTTTACAAACATAAAGGCACGAAACACGATAGTAAGGTTGCATTTGTGGTCGAGTCTGGGAGACTAGGTGGTCTAGTCTGGGAGACTAGGAAGGATAGAAAGGATTGTGAGGATAAGTGATTTCATGATACATTGCCTTTAATTACATGTTAAATGTAGTGGTTAATATATGTGCATATGTGGTGATTGTTTGTTACAGACTCCATGTCATCATTCGAGAGTGGATTGTCCGATACTGATGAACCTATGGCTATTGTTTCAGACGATGAGATCGTCCCCGAGCCAGAGATCTTTACTTCCGATACAGAGAGTGACCTGGAGATGATGTCCGATGACGACGACAATTTCCAGCCATTTGTACTGCCCGATTTTGGAGATGACTTACCGCTTGCTGATGGTATCCCAGACGAGGATCCTTTTTTTATTCCCATTCCTATCCACCATCATCTTATCATTGGTCATCCCGATGGTGAGCATGTCGTGGCACCGATCCTCGCTCCCGTTCCTCTTATGGTCATCCCACCTGAGGATTGGCCTTTTGATGATCTTTTTGACGATGTTTTTGATCTGTTTGTTGATGGTCCCCCCGATGACGCTCATGGTGATGGAGAGCTCGATGAGGACGTTGTTGCCATTCCACTTCTTCGGATCCCCGTTATTGAGATTTCTTCTGATTCTAGTTTACACTCTGTCTCAGATTCCTTTGAGTCAGTGACTTCCTCCGCCTTACAGGAAGTTGGATTGCGACGTTATGCCACTGATTCTGATGACGATACAGCCATGTCAGCTGCATCGTCTCCACCACATGACTTTGAGCCTGGACTTGAGCCCGATTACGTCCCTGCTGATCAGCCTGTTGATGCACCCGCTGATCCTGAGCCGATGCCTGCTCCTGAGCCTTTACCTGATCATGACCCTATTCCATTTGGCTTACCTGACATTGCACCCCTCATACCTGATCCAGTTCCTGCACCTGCTGACCCTCCTGTTATCGAGCCAGTCACTCCTCCACTTGCACCCGCACCCGCTGATGTTGCTCCTTTTCACCTAGTGGAGTCTGATGTTCACCGTGTTGATCTCCCTATTGTTTACTTGCAGGACATACCCGCACCCCATCCAGGGGAGGGCACTTCTGGCCAGTAGCCCAGTCATGACCCTCTTGTTTCAGCAGCTTTCCCACACATACCTCAGTTTGCACCTTTTGCTCCTTATACTACTTCACCACTTGATGAGCCATTCCGATGGTTCCCACCTTACACCATGCCGATTTCTGATCCCTACCATCCCTCGCACTTCACTGGTTATACACGGGACGAGCTACTCCTATCACTTCAGCTACAGTATGAGATCATGAGTCGTAGGATTCTAGAGCTTGAGATGACACCGCGTCCTTTGCCATGTCCGTGTCAGCCTGCTTTTGTTCCCCCTCATTCATCACCGTCTCCGTTTTTGCATCCTCCTGCACCTCTTACTCCATTTCCAGAGTTTGATACTTGATTTCTTACCGTTGAGCAGCAGATCAGTTATCTGTTGCGTCATGTTTATCAGCTTGAGGAGGAGCTTGCGCATGTGCGCAGCTTGCTTTTTGTTCCTCCACCACCATCAGCATAGCCGGTTTTTGGTTTTATGTTGGTAGCTTGCTTTTTGATGAGAGCACCACTATTGAGCTGAGCAAGTGAAGCCTTTTGGAGACCACCTTTTGACTGTATGACTTTTGGTAGATTGATAGACATTTTGGACAAGGGTAGTGTGACCCTGTGTTCCCTTTTGATACAATACTTTAGTAAAACATGTAACAACATTTGTGGTCGATGATTAATGAAAGCTCAATCGTCATGTTCTCATTAAATATGTTGTTAATCTACCTGTTTATGCTATGATTGTGATAATTACCTGCTTACTTGTTATGACAAACACTATTATATATGTACTAATTATTACACGATTAAGACCTGACCTTTACAATCTTCTTTATAGAAGATGCCTCCTTGAAGGAATACTCAGTTGCCCACAACAGAGGCAGAACTACAAGAACGGATTTTACAGGCAATCGCACAGCATGAGGCCTTGCGCTCTAAACACAGCGGAGGTACCTCAGGAAATAACCCACCTCACGGTAATGTTAAGTCATTTAAGACACATTACAATACGTTTGGACATTCCATGTGCATTGCTAATGCTTTCTGTGAATGATGTTGCTTTTACAGGCTGTACTTACAAGCAGTTCCTAGACTACAAGCCTCTGAACTTTGACGGCACCGGAGGTGCTGTTGCTTTCGTAAGATGGGCTGAGAAAACAGATTCTGTGCTGTGAATGAACAAGTGTGCGCCAGAGCACCAGGTCACTTACATTTCCGGACTATTCCTAGATGGGGCTCTGTCGTGGTGGAACCTTCAGGTTCAGACTCTAGGCGAGGCTGCAGCGTATGTTATGACTTGGGATGAGATGACAGAGCTGATGTGCAAGAAGTACTGCTCAAGGGCTGAGATTCAGAAGTTGGAAACCGAGTTCTGGAATCTGAAAATGGATGGACCTAAGATTGCTGAGTATGTACAGAGATTCCTTGACCTGTCTCGTGTTGTCCCCTACATGGTAGAACCGAAATTCAAGTGAATTGAACGTTTCATTTGGGGATTGGCACCCCAAATTATGAGCATGGTGACTACTTAGAAGCCTCCAATGATCACTGAAGCCTTTGACTTGAGTGTGGCACTGACAGAGGAAGCAATTAGATTGAACAAGTTTTTAATCTCTGACGGAAAGAAGAAGGAGACTCATGTCGAGTCGTCAGGGGAAAACAAAAGGAAGTTCTCAAACTTCAAGAAGGGTACTCATGCGAGCAACAATGCCAACAAGCGTAGAGATGCTAACCCACCAGTTGAGGCACAAGTTGCTTCTACTAGTGCTGAGATTAGAGGAAAAGGGTATATGCGCACCCTGCCCAAATGTGATGTGTGTCAGTTTCATCACACTGGACGATGCAAAGCTGGAAAGTGTGAAACGTGCGGAAAAGTTTGTTGGTGCATATGTATGTCAACTTCGTCTTGTATCGAGTCTTGTAATAGATTAGATAGAACAAGTCATGTAGTACGAGAAAAACGGGAAACTGAGCTGAACAAGCTGGTTCATGAAAAGAGAGCAGTTCGTACGAACTAGCCAGTTCGCACGAACTGGACCATGCATGTTCATGCGAAGTGGCTACTACTATATATAGGTGACTTGTGTCTCTCATTTGTAACTTTGTCATTCTGGTAGCGAAGCTCTGCCGAAGTGTCTCCAGATCGTGTAAAGTTATCAAATCAATACAAGAGACAGTTTAAGTGATTCTAGTGTGTAACCAGCTGAAATAACTTCGATACGTCTGATTCCGCCTTTCGTATTGGACGAGATCTCTTCTGAACGACTCGTTTGGTCGTCACAATGATCCTACAAGTGGTATCAGAGCTCAGGAGGAAGAGTTCTTACCATTTCAGCTTGTTTTCACCAAAAATTCTTTCTTCTACTCATTCTTTTACACGTTTTTCAAAATTAACCACGTTAGGGATAAAATGGACTGATTTTCACATATAACACGTAAAACACTGTTTTAATCAATCCATGAAAGAATCAGACCTAAAATCGACCTAAATCTTGTTCAATTTTGTCAAAAACATATCCGATCGTGTGACATCAGCATCAGTTCGCACGAGTTGCTTGTCAGTTCGTGTGAAATTAGGGTTTCAGGTCGCACGTATTGGTCAATATTGACCCCAGTTCGTACGAAGTGACCCCAGGTCGAATGAAGTGAACATTATAACAGGACATTTGAAGTAGTTCGTACGAATTGAACCTTCAATTCGCATGGATTGAACCCCCAGTTCGCACAAGTTGAATTAAATCAAGTTCACACGAAGTGAACTCCCAGTTCGCACGATTTGGAACCAAACCAGTTCGCACGAAGAGGTTCAGATTGTGTGAAACTAGGTTCAGGTTATTTGAGTTACCCATATCGCACGAAGAGGGTCAAGACCTTCCATTTCGTTTGAAATTCTGAATTTGTGAATTTTTAATACCGTAACATGGAAAACGAATTTTACAACGCATTTGCAACTCCGATCACTATGACTCAGAATGCAATGTTAGAAAATGAAATGAGCACTATGCAAAAACCACCTAAGCTCATGAATATCGAGGAGTATAGTGGATGGGAGGAGCGTTTCAGAAATTGGGTTCAAGCTAATTACTTAGATGCATGGGAATGTGTTGAGAAACGATATATTAGACCGGTTAATGATGACGGAGAGGATGTTGCTATTAAAGATCTAAGTGTTGATGAGAAAAAGAAATACAAAAGTGAAAAGATGATGACCAGTATATTGCAGCAAGCTATTAAGGAAGAAATATTGATTTTATTACAACACAACAGAAGTGCACATTCAATATGGAAAGCAATTAAAACGAAGTTTGTTGGAAGTCAAGACATGATTAAGAACAAAAAATCGCTTTTGAAGAAAGAATTTGATCTATCTCGTTGATTAAAAACTGAAAACACCAAGCAGATTATTGAAAGATATTGCAATTTGGTGGTTAACATGAAGAGATTGAACATCAAGAAAGATAATGAAGAATGGATTGAAAAGTTGGCCGATGCATTGCCACAAGATGTTTGGGGCACGTATCTTATGATGTTGAAGAATAATGATGAGTTTGACAATTTAACATTGAGCAAGTTTATTGAAAAACTCAAAGTTCAAGAGATGGAACAACGAAAGATGGCGAGAATGAAGGACTTTAATGGTGAACAAGACATTGGTCTATATTACAAAGGAGGTACTAGTGATAGGACCAACATTGCACCAAAGATGGAAACTGCATTTAATGCAAAAAGTTCTTCTGGAGGATCATCTTAAGGATCAAACAACAAAACTGGATTCTCTTCATATCCATCATTCGATCCAAATTTTTCAGCAACCAAGAATGGCAAAGTGCTACAATGCAACATTGCATTAAATCTTGAGAATGGTCAAAATTTCTCGGAAGAGGTTGCCAAAGGTCATATGTCGTTGTTGGTGATCGTGTTAGAATCCTATGAAAGTTTGGTTGCAGGAAGAATTGGTAATCCGATGTTGACCAAAGAGGATTACGATCAGATTGATGCCGAGGAGATGGAACCTATGGATATTAAGTGGTGTTTAGCGAGCGTGTTGAGAAGAGCTGAGAAGTTTAAACAAATCACTGGAAGAGATGACTTTCGTGATGCTAATGTTTCTACTTTAGGTTTTATAAATCTAAAGTTACTTGTTTTCGTTGCAGGGAAAAAGGGCATTTCAAGCGAGAATGTACAAATCGCGAAGCAAGTGGAGCTCAAAATCCATTCGGCAACAATGATTATCATCGAAAAGCGATCTATCATCAAATCGCCCAACAGCCGCAACAACAACAATCGTCACAAACTGCACATGCTAGGAAGGATCTGATCGAAGAGTCATCAAAGAAAGCTTATCTAGTGAATCAAGAAGATGAAAGATTGCCAAAGGGATTTAGCTGGGATAAATATATTTCGCCTGAAAGTAACTCAAAGAGAGCTTGTAATGGTATAATAGATCAAGATGATGAAAGATTGCCAGAAGGTTTTAGTTGGGAGAATTTTAGTTGGGATAATTACGATCCTAACAAGACTTCAAAACCTAAAGCATTTGTTGCTCAAATTTTTGAAGATACAACTGCTGAAGAAGAAATGGCGTATGCTTATTACGAATCTCAGCAATTCAGTCCGAAAAAGAAAGAAGAAGAACCAGTTTCAACTAATAGGGCTTCAAGAAAAGCACCAATCATTGAAGATAGTGATGATGATGCCGAAGAAATTTGAAAACTTAAAAATTATCAAAGAAAATTTTTAATTGATAGTGATGATGATGATTTGTTTTTTGCAGGTAAAACAAAAGAAAAACAAGCTGCGAAAAAGAAGAATCATAAAGCAGCAACTGTTAAAGAAAAAGATGATAATGATGATGATAATTCGTATTATGCAAGTAAAATGAAAGAGAACGAAAAAATACAAGCTGCGAAAGATAACAGTGATGATGAAAATGTTCGAGTGATAAAAAAGCAGGTTAAAAAACAAGATGACAGTGATGATGAAGATGTTAGAGTGATAAAGAAGCAGGTTAAAGAAATTCCAGTTTTCAAAGTTGAAAAGGAAGCTGATGTAGAAAAGATACATGAGAAATGTGAAAATTGTGATACTGTGAAAAGGCACAACAACAAATTGATTCATAACATGAACAGACTGAAAGAATCTTATGATGTTTTAAACAAAGCTATGAATCAATACAACAAGTCAAGCAGTGAACAAGCGTTAGCTATGAAGACACTCAATGGAGCGTTCATGACAAAGCAGAAAATCATCAATAATTACATTGAAAAATGTGCTGTACTTGAACAAAAATTGGAAACCCAGAGGATAGAAACTGAAAGGGTAAACAGGTTATTGAGAAGTTACTCATGTGCTTCTTATGTGATTGACAGGATTTATCCTACAGTAGAAGGCATGAAAGCATTTGAAGAAGAGGATATTGAAGTAAAGGATACTTGTAAGAAACATAGTACTGGTTATACCAAGTGTCCACCTCCGCTTGAAAATGGATATTCTCCACGAAATCCTAATTCAGAAAGAGTCAAAAAGGCAACCAACTTAATGTGGGAATCTGAGCCTTCAGATGGATTGCCAGACAACATTGACGTCACATTCACATCGTCCAATATTGATCATGAGTCTAAGTTAATAAAGAAAGTGGTCGATCAGGTGTTGGATAAGGATGAAACCGAGGAGTCAGAGTCAAAGTCAAAGTCTGACACTTCAAGTCCAACAGTCGAAAAGGGCAAAAGGGTTTACAATAAAGATTTTCTGATGTCAAAGAATAATTTGAATGACGAAACATTTAAAGTAGCATATACTTTGAATGATTCTGACAAATTATTTTCTGATGAAGAATTTCCAATAAGAGGTGTTAAAACTGAAATGATTAACAAGGTTTTCAAATCAACAGAAATTAATATTTCTGAAATAAAAGATGTAAATCTTACTGAAAAACCTAAAAAATACACCTCAAGAGTTCAACAAAGGATAAACAAGAAAAAAAAGGTTACAGTTCTGGTTCTGGTTATCGAAAGAAACCAAACCATAATAGTAATTTCAAAAAGAAAGGTATAGGTTTTATTCCACCAGAAAATCATAAAAATGAGAAAATTAATAAACCAAAAACTATATTTGTTTCAGGAGAAAGTTCGGAAGAAGAAGAAAAGAGCTCATTCTGGAAGCAATCAAACAAAGAATTCCTTGCTAAAAAGCAAGAAGGAATGAAGAATGATGTTGTTCAGAAAAAGGAGACGAGAACCTGTTATCAATGCAAAGTAGTTGGTCACATTGCCTTGAACTGTCCAAAGGGAACCAGCACAAAACAGGGAGTCTCTGAAAAACTGAAAGAAAAGATGGTTGATAATGAACCATCAACCGAACAGTTTATAGTATTCAAAAATTCAAAATTTGAGGTTGGCAAGAGTTCAAAAAGTTTTTACAAAAGAAAAGTGAAGCTTAACAACCAAAAGTGGGTTGTTAAGAAATCAGTTGTTTCATCTGGCGATGAATCTGACTCGTCAAAGTCAGAGGAGCCACAAATTGATCTAAAAAGAGAAAATTCAGTTCCGCCATTGGATGATGCAAACTTTCCACCATTACGGACTGAAAATTTTAAACAAAAAGTTGGAAAAGTAGAGATTTCAAATCAATTCTTTTCTGAAAAGAAAGAATTTGATGTTGAAAAGGCCTTTAACCCTATAGTTCAAAATATTTTTGGAAAAATGATTGACGGGAAGGTCAAAGGGGTAAAGGAATTTTATGAAAAGAAAAAGAAAGGAAAGAAACCGAGTAATGATGACTCGGAAACTCCCAAGGACCATCAGGCTTGGGAGAATCTCTATAACTGAAAAAACTGACTTGCCGGAGCTCCCAAGTTGGTAATCGTGGAGCAGGAATCGGCATCTTTCTTGAAAAATGTTTTTGTGAAAAACTTACAAGTGGTATCTTTCTTGAGTAATTGAAAATTGTTATATTTCGATTTACAAGTAGTATTTTTGATGAGAACCTACAAGTAGTTAATCAAGGTCATTAAGTTGAACCTGATTTAACTTTCATACAAGTGGTTGAAAGAACAAAATGATGAATGAATCCCCAATTCTACAAGTGGTTACACTAAAACTAATTTTTCGGAAAAACCATTTGATTAAAACAAACTTAAGTGTTTTGAAATCATAATGGGAAAATAGTTTGTTGTCAGGGGGAGTTCTGATTGTTTATGCCAAGTGAATGGAGATTTGAAGTAATTCACATCGGTTTGTCAAATTTTTTTAAATGGTTTTGAATTTTAGGGGGAGTAAGAAATTTCAGAAAATCCAAAAAAATTAGAAAATTTGAAAAAGCCAAAAACATGATAAAAATCAAAATGAGTTTTGTTGTAAAAAGAGGAAATGATAGTACATCAGTGGACTATCATAGTACGCTAAAGAATTGGAAAGTTAAAATGTGATAAACGGTCTCACTGATGATATGCCAGTAGGTTTTTGCACGATTAGTAGATTGTGTTCGAGATATAAACCTAAATATCAAATGCTTACTTATCTCGTGGGGAACATCTCTCGGATATATAGGTAACCCCCGAAATCTTGTTTGAAGGGCTTTCTATTTTAGACATACTAGGTCTTTGTGCGTGGTGATATCTGGGGTATTATACCAGGACTTCTGATTTTGCGGGAGCAATAGCCTAGTCCTCGTATAATACTTTGCATTGCTTTAAATCTTAAAGCTCGCCCTCAGCATAAAAAATGATGAAACATTGAAAAATGCTAATCATGTGTTGTTGAAGAAAAGATTCTCTAAACAGAACACACCGAAAGTCGAACCATCATCTCTCTGATTTTGCGGAAGCAATAGCCTGAGCTCTCATGGTCTCGCATTTAACCCCTTGCGGATAACATTAGTGTACATTCACCTGTAAGACTGAATATAGGAGTCTGGATACGGGAGTATATTCTGAGGTGGGACACGCGAATAAGTTTAAGTCCTTAAAACACTAATCTCGTATCTCGAATCAATTGAACTTTGTGTGAAAATTTAAGTGGATCAGTATACTGACAATCTAAGTGAATCGTTTAGAACTTAAAGTGTTTAAAGCTCAACGGTGCTAGTGATTTGTCAAAAACTGATATGATCCTCTTACACAAACTCACAAAAATATTGTTTGTAAATATTTCTTTACTGCTTTTCATTAAAAACAAAAATCCAAAAAGATTGTGTTTTAGCATAAATTTTGAAAATTCAAAAAGATTCTATTTCATCTTATTTTCGACAACTAATGTTGAAAAGCTGTTTTTCAAAATTCCAAGTGCTAAACATGATGGACAACAGGTTTGGGAGAGTTTGTTTAGAAATAAGAAAAATGGTATTCTTACTAGTGGTCATCAGAGATTATAAATGTTAAATCATTTTGAAAGATATCTACAAGTGATGGTTTGAGTTTGATTTTACAAGTGGTAAGCAGAGATTAATATTATTATAAATAAAAATCTTACTTTTAGGTAGAGATTGTGCAGGTAAAAGCTTTGAAAGAGACAGGTTTCCGATCCAAAGCCTGTAGATTGTGAATTCCAGACTGCGATCCCAGCTTATTGAAAGGGGGAGTTTGAAGACATTAAAGCCAGAAGCTGATGATGCTGATAAGCGAGAGAAAGAAAGAGAATGAGGATGCTTGCAATGTCAGATACTTTGGAAAGAGCGAGAAGACTGATCAAGACTAAAGACTCGACACCGAAGACTTCGTCAACATCTAAGGGGGAGTCTGTTGGTGCATATGTCTGTCGACTTCGTCTTGTATCGAGTCTTGTAATAGATTAGATAAAATAAGTCACGTAGTACGAGAAAAACAGGAAACTGAGATGAACAAGCTGGTTCATGCGAAGTGACCAGTTCGTACGAACTTGCCAGTTCGCACGAACTGGACCATGCATGTTCATGCGAAGTGGCTACTACTATATATAGGTGACTTGTGTCTCTCATTTGTAACTTTCTCATTCCGGTAGCGAAGCTCTACCGAAGTGTCTCCAGACCGTGTAAAGCTATCAAATCAATACAAGAGACAGTTTAGGTGATTCTAGTGTGTAACCAGCTGAAATAACTTCGATACGTCTGATTCCGCCTTTCGTATTGGACGAGATCTCTTCTGAACGACTCGTTTGGTCGTCACAACGATCCTACAAAGTTGGCCATGCCAAAGAGACATGTTGGTATGGTGCCAGTCGTGGGAATTGTGGCCAGAGAGGGAATGGAAATGGCAATGGAAACCGTGGTGGAAACGGTTATGGGAACAGAAACCAAGGTAGAAACAACAATCAGGGAGGTAATGGAAATCGTGGTGGTTCTGGAAATCAAGCTGGTAACGAAAACCGTGGAGCAAACAACAACCAGGGCGGAAATGGAAATGGAAATAGTCGCGGCCAAGGTTGTTTTGGTTGCGGAGATGTTGGGCATTTCAAGCGAGATTGCCCAAAGAACAATCAAGCCCAAGGAAGAGTTTTCAACATCGGAGCTAGGGAAGCTCGCAAGGATCCGAACGTAGTTACTGGTACGTTCCCTATCAACCAACACTTTGCATCTGTGCTATTTGATACTGGTACCGACTATAGCTTCGTATCTCTAGAGTTTAAGAATATACTTGGGTTAGTCGCCAGTAAGTTAGATATCCCGTATTCAATAGAACTAGCTAATGGAAAGCTAGTAGAAGCAAACAAAGTGATTAGATGTTGTGTAATAGAGCTGGGAGGGCATGAGTTTACGCTTGATCTTCTGCCAGTCGAGTTGGGAAGTTTCGACGTAGTAGTTGGAATGGATTGGTTGTCAAGCAACCGAGCTGAGATCGTATGTCATGAGAAGATCATTCGCATCCCGATGACGGATGGGGAGACAATAATAGTGCATGGAGAGAAGCATGATATGCCTCTAAGTATTATCAGTTATTTGAAGGCCCGAAAGTTTTTACATATTGACTTGGTTACAGGCGCCGCGCCTGTAGCCGAAGAGCCGAAGCTGGAAGATATCCCTGTGGTAAGGGAATATCCTGAAGTCTTCCCCAAAGACTTGCCAGGATTGTCGCCTCAACAACAAGTCGAATTCCATATTGACTTGGTTCCAGGCGCCGCGCCTGTAGCCAAGGCACCTTATCGACTTGCGCCTTCCGAGATTCAAAAGTTGTCGACGCAACTTCAGGAGCTTCTAGACAAGGGATTCATTAGACCAAGCTTCTCACCTTGGGGAGCTCCAGTTCTATTTGTAAAGAAGGATGATAGTTGTCACACACCGACCACGTAAAACAACAAATCGTGGCGGAAACGTCGGGGAGTGTCGTAACAGAATCATTGTTTCACAACCATGGATTAAATAATTTCATTTTATTGAATTATTTAACTCATTGCTTTATTACAAATCAGATAAATACAAATATTATCTTTCAAGTTTTCAAGTCGCTAAGGCACGAGTCCATCCTATGTATAGCATGCATCAACAATCATCACATAACAACACCTGAAACATGTGTAAGAATAGGTACGTCAGCATAAAAATGCTTGTGAGATACATAGGTTGTATTATAATAGGATTCATGACTTGTAAGTATGGAGAAAAGTGTTTAATCAAAAATAGTCATGAACCTTAAAATATTTTCTTTTATAAATCATACTAAAATTTATAAGAAATCAGATGATATAACAGAATATTGCATAGGCAAATAAATAACCAAGTAAAATGAGTTTGTATAAAATATATTTTGATAAAAAGGTTTATAGTACATATAAAAATATACTTTGGTTTTAAGAAAGTCGAATAAGTAATATATTAAAATATATTTCAGTTCCAAAATAGTCGAACAGATAGTATATTAAATGTACTTTAGTCGTCAAAATAATAGTTTTCAATAGTATATCAAAAGTATACTTTTGGTTTTATAAATAACATATTAAACTATGCTTTGGTTTTGTAAATAACATATCAAACTATGTTTTTAGTAATTAACAAAATATATGTTGTTTTGTACAATATCACACATGAGAGTATATCAAACTATCCTTTTGGGAGTATAGCAAAATATACAATAAAAATGTGATTTAAGAATTCAATCATACCTTGTGCATCAAACTAGACCAATTGAGACTATAGATATACCACAAAGGCAATCTCTATTTGGATAAAAATATCGGTTTCTGACATTCCATGACAACAGGAATGGCGTGTCTAATCCTATAACGCTATATCATACTACCAATCGGTTTGTTGAACATAAAATAAGTACAATCCAACAATTTAATTTTATAATCTTTGGAAACATTAGTGTTTAAATCATAAATAATCATTTAGTTTGTCAAAAGATATGTACTAACATGTATAATATATTTATACTTTGAAATCATGAACATAACAAATAGGTACACATGTTTCACCCCAAAACATTGAAAACAGTAAAAGAGGGGACTATGTACTCACTTGAGATTGTTTAGAAGTCTTGAATAACAACCAAGCAAAGCTAGAGGGATCACGGAATCAAACGGAACCTAATATTGGTAACTATGTAAATAAACCGGACATAAATTGGAAGATCGGATAGGATAAGGTTTTGTAAACCAAATGAGTATTGGAACTCATATGACATGGTTTAACAAAGCCTACATTCTAAAACGGAACCAATCCTAAGTGCTTACGACCCGTTACGACCCATTAAGGTAGCTTACGCTACTTTAACGCGTCGTTCACGCAAACGCGCGTTCGAGACGTCTAACTAGTCCTATGACAAGTATTATATGCCCTAAAATGTTTAAATATGTTGCATAATCAGTTAAGTGACAAAAGTTTAAGTTACATATGCTTAAAATCCAATTATGCACGAAAAGGGCATTTTGGTCATTTACCTAAGGCATATAAACTACCTATCATACAACTACTTAAACAAGGTGACCATAAGGTATAACCTCGGAAGATTATTCCCTGTGAAAATATGGTCACTAAACATGCTTAGTCGGATCCTAATGATCGATCAAACGGGCCGAGTTCGAAAGTCTAAGCGGTGGGTTAGACCGCTTGACTTACGACTCTAAACAAGCACTAAACTAAAAGTGACGAGCTAAACATGTTGGAACATGGTTAACTAAGTTAGAAAACAGGTTTTGATATCAAAACAAAGTGTTTTGATACCTAAGAGTAGTTTGGTTGCAAAATACGCATAAATGCGCATTTTGACCAAAACTATGACTCGTCACTACGCCTAATCAACGTGGTAATCAGTAGGTATAGTCACTAGGGACTACAACCATCGTGATTACGCTCACGTTGCGAAGTTCAAACGAACTTCGTGTTAACCAAAGACTGGTCAAAGCAGAAAGTCAAACACTGTTTGACTTTTACGCTAGGAAAGCGATAAAAGAACGAAGGAAGCTTACAAAGGGTCCTTGCTATGGAGAACCTGACCTTAAAATCTCAAGTATAAAGTATTGTAACTTCAAGTTAGGGAAATCAGATCAAGGGTGAGGAATTCAAATGAAAGGCATGGCTATTTATAGTAGTTGATGAAGAACAAGATCAAGACATGTGTTTATGTAACCTCCAAGCAAAAGATCATGGCCATACATGTGTTTGGAGCAGATAAGAAGCCTTGGAGAGGTGTTAACTTGGTTAACACACAAGAAAAAATTGCATAAACATCCCCTGAACATCAAAAGTTTCAATGTTGACAGTTCAGGTCCCTGCGTAAGCTGAGGGACAGGCTTACGCGGCCCGCCTAGTCCTCACAGTTCAGCAAAAGTTTCAATGTTGACAGTTCAGGTCCCTGCACTTGCATAAGCCCATTTTTGGTACTTTTAACACTCGTTAAGTCATTTTCAAGGCCCTACAAGGTGGTCAAAGTATAGAGGACTCAAAATATGCTCGGAAAACTCTCGGATGTCGGCTCGTTTGGTCGTACGGTCGCGTTATTCGTCAAATTACGTCGAAACTCGAACGGACGCGAAAGCGATCCAAATTAAGCGACATGTAGGATCGTTTTACCGACCGAAACGAGTCGTTCAGAGGCATTCTACTCAATATGAAAGGCGGAAACAGACATAACGAGTTTGATTCAGCTAGATATTCACTTTAAATGTCTTTCTGATTGATTTGACAAAGTTTTAGAATGAAACGACACTTCGGCAGCACTTCGGCTCAGGAATCACACATACAAGTCTACCTTAAACGAAATTACAAGACCCCTATTTATAGGCATTCTAATTTCGAACCAACTGGTTCACATGAAATTACATTTCATGTGAAATTAGCATCTCAAGTGAAATCATAATTCCACACGAAATTACAAAGTAATTTCGTGCGAAATTACCTGATTACCCCTTCATGCGAAATTACCTAATTTAACACATTTCTCGAACTACGGGCCATGAACTATCTATATACAAACAAGACTCGATATAAGACGAAGTCGACAGACGCATGCACCAACAGACTCCCCCTCGAATGTTGACGAGTCTTCAGTGTCGAGTCTTCAACATCTTCAGTCTTTATCAGTCTTCAGCTCTTCATGAAGTATCTGACATTGTAAAACATCCTCAATCCTTGATTTCTTCTCTCTTCTCCAGATCTCCACTTGGCTCTTATCTCACTTTAAATCTCTTGATCAGATCTCTTGATTCCTTAAGTTCATCAACACCAGCAATACCATGATTGTAACCTGGCTTCACATTCTACTCAGAATCAGAAATCTGGCTAACTTCATGCTTTATTCCTGCACAAACTCTACCCAAAAATAAATCTCACAAATTTACAATTTGACAAATTTATAATTTGCTTATCACTTGTAAATACAAACATCATTTGCAAGTATTTTACAAAATGATTTAACATTTTTAATCTTGATGAATCACTTGTATGAAAAACATTTTTCTTTCAAAAAAAATATTCTTATTTCAAACAAACTCCCCCTCACTGATTGTCATCATGTTTAGCACTTGGAATTTTGAAAATCAACTCTTCAACATTAGTTGTCGAAAATCTTTTTGAATTTTTCAAAATTTTATGCTAAAACACTAAAAAAATCTTTTTGGATTTTGAAATAAACGAAATGCAGTAAAGAAATATTTACAAATAATATTTTTTTTTGCGAGTTTGTATAAGAGGATCATATCAGTTTTTTAGACAAATCACCAACACCGTTAAGCTTTAAACATTTTTAGTTCTAAACGATTCACGTAGATTGTCAGTTTACTGATCCACTCAAATTTTCACACAAATTTCAACTGTTTTGAGATACGAGATTAATGTTTTAAGCACTTAAACTTATTCGCGTGTCCTAACTCAGAATATACTCCCGTATCCAGATCCCAATATTCAGTCTTACAGGTGAGTATACCACAGATGATATCTGTAAAGGGTTAAATGCGAGGGCCGTAAGAGCTCAGGCTATTACTTCCGCAAAATCAGAGAGATGACGGCTTCGACTTTTGGTGTGTTCTCTTTAGAGAATCTTTTCTTCAACAACACATGATTAGCATTTTGCAATGTTTCATCATTTTTTGTACTGAGGGCGGTGCTATATTTCAAGCAAGCGTAAAGTATTATACGGGGACTAGGCCATTGCTTCCACAAAATCAGAAGTCCCGGGATAATACCCCAGATATCACTGAGTATAAAGACCTAGTATCTCAGAAAGAGGGACCTTTCAAACAAGATTTCGCGGGTTACCCATATATCCGAGAGATGTTCCCCACGATATAAGTAAGTTTGATATTTAGGTTTATATCTCGTGACAATCTACTAAATGTGTAAAAACCTACTGGCACATCATTAGTGAGACCGTTTATCACATTTTGACTTTCCAATTCTTTAGCATGCTGTGATCGTCCACTGATGTACTATCATTTCCTCTTTTTACAACAAAACTCATTTTCATTTTATCATGTTTTTGCCTTTTTCAAGTTTTCTAATGTTTTTGGATTTTCTGAAAATTTCTTACTCCCCCTAAAATTCAAAATCAGTTAAAGAAAACTTTGAAAACAAACTGTACAAAGTAAAGTGACAACTGATATCGAATCGCTTCAAATCGCCATCCACTTGGCATAAACAATCAGAACTCCCCCTTACAACAAACTATTTTCCCATTATGATTTCAAAACACTTAAGTTTGTTTTAATCAAATGGTTTTTCCGAAAAATTAGTTGTGTTGAATTCTTAAACCACTTGTGGGTTAGGGGTTCAATTCATCACTTTGTTCTATCAACCACTTAAAAAAATGTAACAATTTTAAAAAATAATCACCAAATACCACTTTGTAGAAAATCAAGTACAACTTAATGTCCCTGATTTACCACTTGTAAATCGAAACCACTTTTCGTGAATTTCTCAAGAATGATGCCGATACCTGCTTCACACTTACCAACCTGGAAGCTCCGGCAAATCAACCTCTTCAAAAACAATTTTTCAAGAATAATGCCGATTCATGTTCCACGATTACCTACTTGGGAGCTCCGGCAAGTCATACTTTTTACATATGAAAAACAGACATCCAAGCTTCACCAAACTTGGATGTTATCTCTTCATCTTCACTCGGGTTATAAGTTGCCTTCTTTGTTTCATAAAATTCTTTAACTCCTTTGACTTTTCCATCGACCATTTTTCCAAAAATCTTTTTCACATTTCCATTAAAAACGTTGTCGACATCAAATTCTTTCTTTTCAGAATAGAATTGATTCGAGATCTCAACTTTACCAACTTTTTGTTTAAAATTTTCAGCCCTCAATGGTGGAAAATTAACATCATCCATTGGTGGAACTGATGTTTCAATTTTTAGATCAACTTGTGGCTCCTCTGACTTTATGGAATCAGATTCATCGTCAGATTTCACATCTGATTTCTTAACAACCCATTTCTGGTTATCAAGATTCACTCTTCTTTTGTAAAATCTTTTCGAACATTCACCAACTTCATATGTTGAGTTTTTGAAAACTTTGAATTTTTTAGTTGGTGGTTCAGTTTTCTCAACAATTTTCTCTTTGAGTTTAGAAACAATTTCCTGTTTTGTTTTAGTTGCCAATGGACAGTTCCATGCAATGTGGCCCACTTCTTGACATCGATAACAGGTTCTTGTCTCCTTTCTCTTATAAGCTCCATTCTTTTCAAACTTTTGTTTTTCTTCAAAGAACTCTTTGTTTGTTTGCTTCCAGAATGAGCTCTTTTCTTCTTCCTTTGAACTTGCTCCTGAAACAAATACAGTTTTTGGTTTATAAGTTTTCTCATTTTTATAATTTTTCGGTGGAATAAAACCCAAACCTTTCTTTTTGTAATTATCGTTATGGTTTGGTTTCTTTTGAACACCAGAACCAGAACTGTAACCCTTTTTCTTGTTAAACCTTTGTTGAACTCTTGAGGTGTAAGGTCTTGGTTTTTCATTAAGATTTTCATCTTTTATTTCAGAAATATTAATTTCTGTTAATTTGAAAACCTTTTTGATCATTTTAGTTTTAACACCTCTTATTGGAAATTCCTCATCAGAATATAATTTGTCTGAATCAATCAAAGTATATGCAATTTTGATTGGTTCGTCATTCAAATTAGATTTTGATAACAAAAATTCTTTATTATAAACTCGTTTAACCGACGACTTTGAACTGTTGACTGCCGAACTCGAGCTTTCAGACTCAGACTCAGACTTTGACTCTGACTCCTCATCCTTTTCCAACACCTGATCGACCACCTTTTTTATTAACTCAGACTCATGATTAGTGTCAGACGATGTGAATGTGACGTCAATATTTTCTGGTAACTCGTCAGTTGTTTCGGATTTTAACTTTATATTGACTGCCTTTTTTATTTGCTCCTCATTTGGTTTTCTGGGAGAATAACCTTCCCAAATCGGAGGCGGACACTTGTTATAATTTGCACTTTGTTTCTTACCAGTATCCTTTTCTTCAATCTTCTTATCTTGAAATGCTTCAAAACCTGCAACAGTTGGATAAATTCTATTAATCAAATAATCAAAACTAGAATAACTTTGCAGTAATCTTCTGATTCTTTCGTTTTCAATCCTTTCTGTCTCCAACTCTTGCTTCAGCTTAGCACATTCTTCAATGTAATGGTTAATAGCTTTCTGTTTTGTCATCATCATAGCATTCATCATGGTTAACGCGTCTTCTCTTTCAAAATTTGTCTTTTGAAGACCAGTCACTGTTCTATTCAACACATCATATGATTCTTTCACATAATTGAGATTAAACAATAAATTTTCTTTCATCTTGTCTTTCTCACTCAATTTATCATCTTTCTCCTCACACTTCTTGCATGACTCCAAACACTTTAAACAAGGTTTGATGACTTTAACAATTTTTTCAACTTCGATAATCTTTTCAACTTCGACTATCTTCTCAACTTCAACCACTTTCTCAGCTTCAGCTATCTTTTCAGTAGCTTTTTCCTCTTCACTTTGTTCAACAATCTTTTCCTGAACAACACTCTCACTTTTCATCTTTTTCTTTTCTTTTGCTGCTTCTTTCTCCTTCAGCTTCTCCACTCTATCTGCAAAATAAAATTGAAAACTTTCAGGAGATAAATGATTTTTTGCAATATTAATATGTATTTCTTCCTCATCATCACTATCATCCGTTGATGATTGATCAAACACTTGTGTTTGTTCTGAACTATCATCTGAAGAAACAAGCTCTTCATCTTGACTTTTCTCATCACTGGCAAACGCTTTCATCCATTCTGTCATCAAATCTGGCTCTTGAACTATTTGAGCAATGAGAGCTGCTACTTTTGAATCAGGTGGAATGTATTTGTCCCATAATAAGCTTTCTTATTTGCATCTTCGATCATTTTGGCGTGAGCAGTTTGTGGTTTTTTTTTTTTGATATGGTTGATGAGCAACTTGTTGATATATGGCTTTCCGATAGTAATCATCTTTTCCAAACGGATTCTTTGCTCCACTTGCTTCTCGATTGGTACATTCCCTCTTGAAATGACATTTCTCCCTGCATTGAAAACAAGTAAGTTTAGATTTATCAAAACCCAAAGTAGATACATTTGCATCCAGGAAATCATTTCTCCCTGTAATCATCTTAAATTTTTCAGCTCTTCTTAAAACACTCGCTAAACACCATTTTATATCCATCAGCTCCATTTCTTCAGCATCTATCTGATCATAATCTTCTTTCATCAACATAGGATTTCAAATTCTACCTGTAACCAATCCTTCATATGATTCCAGTACTGTAACAAGTAATGCCATATGACTTTTGACTACTTCTTTAGAAAAGTTTTGACCATTCTGAAGATGTAATGTGATGTTGCAATTTAAGACATGATCATTGTTACTGTTTGAGCTTTGAAATTGATGACTTGAGTTTGAAGCTTTCGGATTAACACTCGGATATGAAGAAAATCCACTATTGCTGCTTTGACTTTGATTGACTGATCCAGATGAATTTTCAACACTGAAAGCAGTTTGAATTTTTGGACTTGCTTCTACATTTTAAACACTCCCTTTGAAGTACATCTTAACATATTGTTGTGCACTTGGATTGTTCATCCTAGCAATCTTTTGCTGTTCAAGATCTTGACCTTCAATCTTTTCGATGAACGGTGAAATTGTCAAACCATCATATTCACCAGTATTCTTTAGTATCATTAAAAATGTACCCCATTCTTTCTGAGGTAAAGCATCAGCTAATTTGTCAACCCATTCCTCACGATCTTTGTTGATGTTTAACAATGACATTGGCCGTACTAAATGTCAATATCTTTCAATCAATTTCTTTGTATCTTCACCTGGCAAACTTGAAAATAAATCAAATTCTTTCTTTAACAATGCCTTTTTACTCTTGATCATCTTCTCACTTCCCTCAAACTTGATTCGAAGAGCTTCCCAAATTGAACGTGAAGTCTTATCATGTTGAAGCAATACAAATATGTCTTCTTTAATCGCTTGCTGAAGTAAACTGATCATCGTCTTTTCAGCTTTGTACATGTCTCGTTCTTTATCTGTAAATTAAAAAATCTTTTTCTCAACTCCCAAATCTGTACGTGGTAGAACATACTTTTTCTCAACACACTCCCAAGATCTCAAATGATTAGCTTGAACCCAGTTTTCAAACCGATCTTTCCAACCATAATATTCCTCAATTCCCATTAGCTTCGGTGGTTTTTGTAAAGTTCCAGTCTCATTTTCCATGTTCATGTTCTTAGCAATGTCAGTAGGAGTAGTCAGGGTAGCAAAAGCGTTATAAAATTCCTCTTCCATGATTTGGTAACAATTTTCAAAAACAGACACTTTCAAGCGAAATAACAATTCAAACGAAATAAGCTTTTGGTGCGAAATATCACTTTCAAACGAAATAACCTCTTTAAACGGAATACTCTTTCAAACGAAATCACAGTTGAAGCGAAATCATCTGCACAACAATCTCAAGCGAAATACCAATTCATACGGAATCACTTTTCACACAAAATAAAGCTTTCAAACGGAATCACCCAAGCGAAATACCAATTTGGAGCGGAATAATGATTTCGAACGGAATCACTCAAGCGAAATACTAATTCCGTGCGGAATTAAGTGTAATTTCAAACGAAATAATGCTGACATCATCATTTCGGTCTAACTTTTGTCAAATTGATCAAGTATTAGCTCGATTTTAGGTCTAAAACTCTCAAGGCTTTGTTAAAACACTATTTCACATATAATGTGTGAAATTCAAACCATTTTATCCGTTAAAACTTGTTCAATTTTGAAAATAAGATGTAGAAGTTAGAAAATCTGATGAAATCAAGCTGAAAACAGCAGAACTCCCCCTCCTGAGCTCTGATACCACATGTAGGAACGTTTTACCGACCGAAACGAGTCGTTCAGAGGCATTCTACTCAATATGAAAGGCGAAAACAGACATATCAAGTTCGATTCAGCTAGATATTCACTTTAAATGTCTTTCTGATTGATTTGACAAAGTTTTACAATGAAATGACACTTCGGCAGCACTTCGCCTCCGGAATCACACATACAAGTCTACCTCAAATGAAATTACAAGACCCCTATTTATAGGCATTCTAATTTCGCACCAACTGGTTCACACGAAATTACATTTCATGCGAAATTAGCATCTCAAGCGAAATTACCTGATTACCCCTTCATGCGAAATTACCTAATTTAACACATTTCTCGAACTACGTGCCATGAACTATCTATATACATACAAGACTCGATATAAGACGAAGTCGACAGACGCATGCACCAACACGACGAATGGTATTTTTGCATGCCGATCACTAAAATAAAAATATTTTAGTGTGTACAAACATTTAGGGTGTCCAGATGTGGTCAGAACATAAGATATGCACGTAAATGCAAACATACGCCGTTTTTGACACTTTTAGTCCCTCTATGATCTAACAAGCGTATTTTCGCATACCGAACCACTCAAGGCTTATTTCTAAGCTATTTTTAGGTTATATATGGTATGTTTAGCTTATGATCAAGTTCCGAACTGTACGTTGCCTTACGAAACGGCAGACTTTTGCAAGTTGACGCAAATAGTCCCTGTAAGCGAATAAACTTGATTTCGACACACCAAACCATCCAAAACTTATTTCTAAGTCATGTAAAGGTTATTTAAGGTATGTTGAGCCTATGTCACTGTTCTGGAGTGTTTGTTGCACTAAACTGGTTATATTTACGCATCAGATCTCGTAGAACCTTCCAGAAAGCGATTTAAAGCTCGAAATCGTACAAGAATTGATACGTGCAAATGAAACACATATTTATACAAATCCCAAGTATGAAATACAATATTTCATTGGTTTGGTATTTGTATGATGGTTGAAGTGACACAGGTGTCACAGTCTCCCCTACTTTAGGAAATTTCGTCCCGAAATTTAATTTTAGAGGAAACTTGTGAAGACAATTGTGATGGTTTCGCTTTTGAATGAATCCCTCGAACCCTAAGTAAAACTCTGGGCCATGTTTGGATTCTTAGTGAAATTATCAACTATAAAGTGAAGTCCTTGTAGTAACAAAACATGGAGTTTTGAACTACGGTCATAAGAACGTTTCTTATGAAGACTATCATAAGAAACTTGTGTGTGCTCGAAATCAGAATCGGAGAGTGTAAAATAAAATGACATTGGTCAAAGTCCAGGACTTCTAGTAACTTAAATAACGCTACGTTCGCAATGTAATAAGGAACACTTATATATAGGAAGTACCAACGGCCTATCCACCATGCCCCTTTCTACATTGTTCCCGTTTCGTTATTCTCATCACTATAGTTCTTAACACATGACAAAACTTGCTGTGGTTTCTGTGCGCTGAATTCCATAATTATGTATGCATCCATAATTACGTAACTCCTTGCACAGTCCACACAGTTCATTTCATAATACGTAGGGAAAAATCAATTGAATAAACATGAAGTGACTTGACTAGACCACCAAAGGATCTTTTTAACTAGATCAACGAACGATCTTTTTAACTAGATCAACACATGATCTCTTTAACTAGACCATTGTACGATCTCTTAAATAGACCACTTAAGGGATCTTTTCAATTATATCATCACATGATATTCCTAACCAAAATTTTGAATCAATCTGTTTAACTAGACCACTCTAGGGGTCCAATCATAGAATAGTACTCTATAATCCAAGGGACTTAACCACAACGTAGAAGTCCATTAAGGATTTAAGATAGTACCTTTGGATATCCTACTATGAATCCCTCATATGGAGATATGGAAGATTCTACGAGGATTTGGATAATGAATATTCGGATCACACAAAACACAAAACATATAAGAAAACACATAAGCACATAATCACATAATTGTTTAACTTGATTTTCAATTTGTTATCTTTGGACACGGGTATTTAAAGCATACCAGGAATCCAATCCGTGGATTTCATTTGGTATTTTAAACATCTTCAAGAATCTAACTATGGAGATAGAAAGATCTTAATAGGAATTCGGCTTTGTCCTTATTGAATTATAATATACGTATTAAGGCATACGAATAATTCAATTAAGGGCTCCGATGAACGATATCCATCCACATGGATTTTAATTATGAGGATAGAAAGATCCTATATGGATTTTTGAATTTGTGTAACGAGAGGCGTTTCGAAACCTTGCACTAAATGTGCTTAAGTCGATACACAAGGTAGAAAGTTCATAAAGTTGAGGTACTAGATATCCCAAGGCGACATATGAAGCAGAATTTGGAGTTTGAGCAGCGGTAGGATTTGCAACAGCTTTGTTTTGGATAGCAAAGCGGCACGTGTTAACCAAGTGTCCCCATCGTCCACCGTAGGTACATTTGAAACAGGGTATCTGATTCGGATGATGACGGTTGCATTGATTGGTCCAAGGAGCGGTTCCCATGTATGGCTTCATCCCTGAGGCGAGTTATGGTGATAGCTAAATCAACGGTCCTCTGAAGTACAACGTCAAATTGTTGGGCAATTGCAGCACCTAGTTTGGATACTTGAGTGTTGTTGCGATGAAGAGGCATTATGAAGAAATTGGAAGACATGGGAGGAAACAAGGGAAATGAAAAGAGAATGACAATGCATAAAAATTGCGATCATTTGTTTGTTACCTAAGGCAAACAAATGAGATGGTGACTAATCAAAGTAAGTGGGTCATATTAATGTATCGCGAAGACATGCTTTAGCCTATAAGTGGACACTCACCCCAAGAGTTCCCAGGTAAGAGTGACTGGTCCGATTATGTGGATTTGTACGAACACCCTAGCCTTAGACAGAAAACTCAGAGTACAGGTAACCACCCTTCCAGATTGCACGTGTTCACATTATAAGACCCAACTTTGACGGTATTTTGAAAACTTTGAAGGTTCAAAACCTTATAATAAATCATCCTAGAACAGATGATTGGTTTTCAAAGTGGATTCGAAATTTGTGTTCTTATTGCGGTTGTCACCTAAGGATAAGTGACGGTATTGTTTTAAAACTAAACAAAAGATAACTTGTGTTAGGGTCCTAGGAAGGTTATAGTCTAGGTCAAAGCATTACTAATAACCTAATTCCCTATAACCATTGGCTCTGATACCAACTTTTCTGTCACATCCCGACCACGTAAAACAACAAATCATGGAGGAAACGTCGGGGAGTGTCGTAACAGAATCATTGTTTCACAACCATGGATTAAATAAATTCGTTTTATTGAATTATTTAACTCATTGTTTTATTACAAATCAGATAAATACAAATATTATCTTTCAAGCTTTAAAGTCGCTAAGGCACGAGTCCATCCTATGTATAGCATGCATAAACAATCATCACATAACAGCACCTGAAACATGTGTAAAAATATGTCCTTCAGCATAAAAATGCCTGTGAGATACATAGGTTTTATAATAATAGGATTCATGACTTGTAAGTTTGGAGAAAAGTGTTTAATAAAAAATAGTCATGAACCTTAAAATATTTTCTTTTATAAATCATACTAAAATTTATAAGAAATCAGATGATATAACAGAAAGTGCATAGGCAAATAAATAACCAAGTAAAATGAGTTTGTATAAAATATATTTTGATAAAAAGGTTTATAGTACATATAAAAATATACTTTGCTTTTAAGAAAGTCGAATAAGTAATATATTAAAATATATTTCAGTTCCAAAATAGTCGAACAGATAGTATATTAAATGTACTTTTGTCGTCAAAATAATAGTTTTCAATAGTATATCAAAAGTATACTTTTGGTTTTATAAATAACATATTAAACTATGCTTTGGTTTTGCAAATAACATATCAAACTACGTTTTTAGTAATTAACAAAATATATGTTGTTTTGTACAATATCACACATGAGAGTATATCAAACTATACTTTTGGGAGTATAACAAAATATACAATAAAAATGTGATTTAAGAATTCAACCATACCTTAGTGCATCAAACTACACCAATTGAGACTATAGATATACCACAAAGGCAATCTCTATTTGGATAAAAATATCGGTTTCTGACATTCCATGACAACAGGAATGGGGTGTCTAATCCTATAGCGCTATATCATACTACCAATCGGTCTGGTGAACATAAAATAAGTACAATCCAACAATTTAATTTTATAATCTTTAGAAAAATTAGTGTTTAAATCATAAATAATCATTCAGTTTGTCAAAAGATAAGTACTAACATGTATAATAAATTTATACAGTGAAATCATAAACATAACAAATATGTACACATGTTTTACCCCAAAACATTGAAAACAGTAAAAGAGGGGACTATGTACTCACTTGAGATTGCTTAGAAGTCTTGAATAACAACCAAGCAAAGCTAGAGGAATCACGGAATCAAACGGCACCTAATATTGGTAACTATGTAAATAAACCGGACCTAAATTGGAAGATCGGATAAGATGAGGTTTCGTAAACCAAATGAGTATTGGAACTCATATGACATGGTTTAACAAAGCCTACATTCTAAAACGGAACCTATCCTAAGTGCTTATGACCCGTTACGACCCATTAAGGTAGCTTACGCTATGTTAACGCATCGTTCGCGCAAACGCGGGTTCGAGACGTCTAACTAGTCCTATGACAAGTATTATATGCCCTAAAATATTTAAATATGTTGCATAATCAGTTAAGTGAAAAAATTTTAAGTTACATATGCTTAAACTCCAATTATGCATGAAAAGGGCATTTTGCTCATTTACCTAAGGCATATAAACTACCTATCATACAACTACTTAAACTAGGTGACCATAAGGTATAACCTCGGAAGGTTATTCCCTATGCAACTATGGTCACTAAACATGCTTGGTCGGATCCTAATGATCGATCAGACGAGTCGAGTTCGAAAGTCTAAGCGGTGGTTTAGACCGCTTGACTTACGACTCTAAACAAGCACTAAACTAAAAGTGACGAGCTAAACATGTTGGAACATGTTTAACTAAGTTAGAAAACAGGATTTGATATCAAAACAAAGTGTTTTGATACCTAAGAGTAGTTTGGTTGCAAAATACGCATAAATAATGCGTATTTTGACCGAAACTACGACTCGTCACTACGCCTAATCAACGTGGTAATCAGTAGGTATAGTCACTAGGGACTACAACCATCGTGATTACGCTCACGTTGCGAAGTTCAAACGAACTTTGTGTTGACCAAAGACTGGTCAAAGCAGAAATTCAAACACTGTTTGACTTTTACGCTAGGAAAGCGATAAAAGAACGAAGGAAGCTTACAAAGGGTCCTTGCTAGGGAGAACTTGATCTTAAAATCTCAGGTATGAAGTATTGTAACTTCAACTTAGAGAAATTAGATCAAGGGTGAGGAATTCAAATGAAAGGCATGGCTATTTATAGTAGTTGATGAAGAACAAGATCAAGACATGTGTTTATGTAACCTCCAAGCAAAAGATCATGGCCATACATGTGTTTGGAGCAGATTAGAAGCCTTGGAGATGTGTTAACTTGGTTAACACACAAGAAAATTTGCATAAACAGCCCCTGAACATCAAACAGTTTGCTGAAAATTGAAAATCTGGAACTGGGCACTTTTAGGCGCCCCGCGTAAGCTGAGGGACAGGCTTACGCTGTCACACCCTGGCTTTGCGGAAGCGTGGTCAATTTTGGTGTGACTTCTTAATACCATAGCTTAACCATAACAAAGCTATATGAAATAAAATCATGCAAGATCATCCGTTTGATTAAGTTTTAAAACCAGAGTAACATACCATTGTCTTAACGACTTACAACACCATAACGTAAAACATTGTCTTGAACAACATAAACATGAAATAAACGCAGTTTAAGAGTTGTGACTTGTCCAGGAAAGAGTCACATTTCCTAAACTGGGATGACCTTGGAACCCTTATGCAGCGGGAAAACATAACATACCGTGCCAGATCTTTAATTTCCTGAAATACATGTAAGTTGAAAAATCAACAATAATGTTGAGCGAGTTCATGTGTAAGTGAGTATGTAAAACACTTGTAAGTATAAAAGTTCCCTGGTATGTAGCAGTGTAAGGAAAAGAGATCACCAATGGTTTGCAAGGCCATTAGTATGTGTGAAGTGTAAGTAGGAAGACTCAACCTAGCAGATTTTTGCGTCGGGTACAAAGTCACTCAAGGTCCGTTCTGTTGGGCCTCTTAGAGGTCCGTTCTGTTGGGCCTAGAGTTGGGCTCGCTACACCCAGATAGATCTACCGCTTACGTCCCTCGGTGTTTCTGCCTACCCACTCACATGATCTAAGTAGTAAACCTCCTTACGTTAACCATACCATGTATAAAGTACTTGTAATCAAAGTAACATGTATTTCACCCCCGCAGTTAAGAAAACTGAAAACAGTTAGAGAAAAGGGGGACATGAACTCACAATGAAGCGTCTCTACCAAGTATCTCCTGCTCACGCAGCTGTGCGACGACCTACAGGTGCTAATTTCTTTTAGACGGACGGCCGTGCCTTAGCTTTATAGTTTAAGTCTTTGGGAAATAGTTAGACAACTATTTCGTGTTTACATTCTGTATATACTTGGTAGTTAATCTCCTTCCCAAGGATGGGGGATTCAATATATGTGCGTTTAAATGATATCATTAAGTCTCACTTAATATATACATATTTCCAATTCCAAAATATAAGTATTTTTCTCAAAAATATTATATTTTCATTTCACATAATTTTTCTCCAATAATACGTTGTTAAAATACGCGTTCATAAATATTTCCGTAAGTGCGTAAGTTACGTTTTAACAATCGGGTGGTAATATAATTATCGGTGTAACTTATATATTTATGGTGAAAGCGTTCGTATTATTTTGGATACGTTAACGTTCGTAAATATTATTTTTACTCTAAAAATAATATTTATGTATTTCACAAAATAATCATAAACAGTGTGTGAAAAATATATATATTTATCACGTTAAATTTTGTGAAAATCCCACCTCCGAATATTTAGTAAATAAAGTCATGGCGAAATTTATGTTTCGAAAACATGTCAAAAATAATTCTAACACTTGTAGTGCAAATAGTTCTAAGTGTTAGGTTTTTAGAAAAATTTCGCCAGAGTTTCCTCTGTAACTGGAGGTGGCCACGCTTTCAAGCGTATCATTTTCTTTAACAAATCAACTCAACAATTTTCTTTATTTGATCAGAACAACTTTCATCACAACAACAGATCAACATATGTGTAAATTTCCAAAAATTACATGAACTTGCAGTTTTTCTAAAACTGTGGTGTAAATCCCCTTAAATTTAGTAGATCTTCATATAAGATAATTTGATCTTGTAAAAACCTCGTTTTTAGAGAAAATCCATCCTTACAACTTCTTGCCAACTTTTACAAAAATAGTTATTTTGTCGAAACTTTGCGTTACACAAGTGTTTACACACTTGTGTGTTCTAAAAACCATTCTTGTTAGTGTAGGACCCGTCTTTAGAAAACATGATTTCTTTGATACGTGGTTCTTTGAAAATACCACTTGCAGATGCGTAGATCTGCTAGTTTTAAACATAACTTTAACAAGTAAAACTCTTTTACACAAGTTCATGATTCGCGTGTGGTAGAGTTTCACCTTTTAACCCTTGTATTATTCAAAACAAGCTTATGTTAAGATCCATGATCTTACCAAACCGGGTTAAACGATGATCCGAGCTACCACATCATAGATCGGGCCTAAATGAACACAACTTTCAATTACTACAACATTTACACAACTTATGTGCTATTAACCACCATTTTTAGTGTTTTTAGTAAACTTTAAAGCATCAACTTGCATGTTAACGAGTTTTAACCGATACAAATCCTTTTAACCACTTTAGATTAGTTCAAGAAGGTGTTTTAAGCATTATACCTTTATCTCGCAGTCGTAGTCGTTCAGCAACTCAACCCATCGTCTTTGCCTCATATTCAACTCCTTCTGGTTGAATATATGCTGTAGGCTCTTGTGATCTGTAAAGATTGTACACTTCGTACCGTAAAGGTAGTGTCTCCAGATCTTTAGTGCAAATACCACTGCGCCAAATTCCAAATCATGTGTGGTATAGTTCTTTTCGTGCACTTTCAGTTGACGCGATGCGTAAGCAATAACCTTTTGGCGTTGCATCAACACGCAACCCAATCCTTGACGTGATGCGTCGCAGTATACCACAAAATCATCAGTACCTTCCGGTAGTGCTAAGATTGGCGCATTGCAGAGCTTATCCTTCAGTATCTGGAAGGCTTCCTCCTGTTTGATTCCCCAATCAAACTTCTTATCTTTCTGGGTGAGCAGCGTCAATGGTTGAGCGATCTTTGAAAAATTCTCAATGAACCTTCGATAGTAGCCAGCCAAACCCAAGAATTGTCGAATCTCGGTTGGCGTCTTTGGTGTTTCCCAATCCTTGATCGCCTCGATCTTGGTTGGATCCACGTGGATTCCATCTCCATTTACCACGTGCCCAAGGAATTGCACCTCTCGTAGCCAAAACTCGCACTTAGAGAGTTTGGCATACAGCTGTTCCTTCTTCAGCAGCTCTAGAATGGCTCTAAGATGCTGCTCGTGTTCAGCCTTCGTCTTTGAATAAATTAAAATGTCATCGATGAATACAATCACGAACTTATCCAAGTACGGCTTGCAAACTCTATTCATTAGATCCATGAATACCGCAGGTGCGTTTGTCAAACCAAATGGCATAACGAGGAACTCGTAGTGTCCATAACGAGTTTTGAAGGCTGTCTTCGGGATGCTCTCTTCTTGTATCCTTAACTGATGGTATCCAGATCGAAGGTCGATCTTTGAATAAAAGCTTGAACCTTGCAGTTGGTCAAACAGATCATCAATTCTTGGCAGAGGATACCTATTCTTGATCGTCAGCTTGTTCAATTCCCGGTAGTCGATGCACATTCGAAAACTACCGTCCTTCTTCTTGACAAACAGGACCGGAGCTCCCCAAGGCGAGAAGCTTGGTCGGATAAAACCCTTGTCTAACAACTCTTGAAGTTGTGTCGACAGTTCCTGCATCTCAGACGGAGCAAGTCTGTACGGTGCCTTAGCCACAGGCGCGTCGCCTGGAACTAAATCGATGTGAAACTCTACTTGCCTCTGAGGTGGCAGTCCAGGCAAGTCTTCTGGGAAGACTTCTGGATACTCCCTCACGACAGGGATGTCTTCGATCTTTGGCTCAGCAGCCTTTTTATCCACAATGTGTGCCAGAAAAGCAACACATCCTTTCTGCAAACACTTCTTTGCTTTCAAGCAGCTGATAATCCTCAACGGCGCCTCATGCTTCTCTCCATGAACAACAATGGTCTCACCATCATCGGTTGGGATACGAACAACCTTTTCGTGACAAACTATCTCTGCCTTGTTGCCTGATAACCAATCCATTCCTACCACCACGTCGAAGCTTCCCAACTGGACTGGTAGTAGATCTAGAGCGAACTCACGCTCTCCCAATTCAATCACACAACCTCTGACAACTTCATTGGCTTCTACTAACTTCCCATTAGCTAATTCGATCGAGTACGGAACATCTAACTTAATAGCGGCTAAACCAAGCATATTCTTAAATTCTAACGATACGAAGCTATAGTCGGCACCAGTATCAAATAAAACGGATGCATAGCGTTGGTTCACAGGGAATGTACCAGTAACGACATTGGGGTCCTGGCGCGCTTCCCTTGCTCCGATTTGAAACACTCTTCCACGGGCTTGGTTTAAGTCTGGGCAGTTCTTCTTAAAATGCCCGATATCACCGCAGTTAAAGCATCCAAGTCTTTGCCCGTTTCCACCAGCTTGATCATTCCTCTGATTACGATTCACGGCGCCCGCTTGGTTAGCATTGTTGCCCCGATTCTCGTTACCTCCATAGTTTCCTTGTGGGCGATTACCACCACGATTATTATTCCTATTCTCAAATCCTCCCTGGCCTCCCCGGCCAGCACTAGCCCAACAAGTGTCCTTCGAGTGGCCACGTTTCCCACATGCTTCGCATACTTTTAGCCCGCACTGACCAGAATGGTGGCGCTGGCAGGTGTTGCATTTGGGCTGGGCGCCCATATACCCTTTTCCTTTCTTCTCCCTACCAGTTGTAACCTGAGTTGGCGTGTCTGATCCTCCTTTCTTAACCACCACACTGGCACCCTGCTTGAAGTTCGAGAACTTCCGTTTGTTACCTCCTGATGACTCGACGTGAGTCTCTGCCTTCTTCGTCTTGATCTCATCAAACTTGTTCAAACGAATTGCCTCCTCGGTGAGAGCCACGCTCAAATCGATGGCTTCAGTGATAGTTGCTGGTTTGGAGGAGGTCACCATACTTATGATTTGAGGAGCTAAACCCCAAATGAAGCGCTCGATTCGCTTGTATTCCGGTGTAACCATGTAAGGAACCACTTGAGATAAGTCGTGAAACCTTTGAACGTATTCTGCGATCTTTGGACCGTCCATCTTTAAGTGCCAAAATTCAGTTTCCAACTTTTGAATTTCTGCGCGAGAGCAGTACTTTTTGCGCATAAGTTCTTTTAATTCGGTCCAGGTCAGCGCGTAGGCAGCAGCTTCGCCTAGTGTCTGTACTTGCAGATTCCACCAAGAGAGGGCTCCATCCAAGAATAGCCCTGAGATATAGGTGACTTGCTGATCCAGTGCGCACTTGCTCATGCGAAGAACAGATTCGGTTTTCTCAGCCCAACGAACAAAGGCGACAGCACCTCCAGTGCCATCAAAGTTGACTGGTTTGCAGTCTAGAAACTGCTTGTAGGTGCACCCTGCACATACGTTATAACATATGAATGGCATTAGCATCCTTGCTAGAGATATCCAATTAGGTCATGGTAGGTCTAAATGACTTGGTATTACCATGAGGTGGATTATTGTTGTTGCCAGTGTTGCTAGAGTTGCTTCCACTAGTCCCTCCTTGAGAGGCAGCGTATTGGGCAATGGCAGCAACGATAATTTGCTGGAGTTCTGCCTCATTGGTAGGCATGTGTGTCTCACGTCTTGGCGGCATCTTCTAAAAGATGGTTTACGTCGGTCAGGTCATAATAAGTAGAGTGTACGTAAGTATACAACAATATCAACACATAACATCTCATGTTATCAATCACATAACATCTCATGTTATAAATAAATCACCCATATTGATAGCCTCTGCAATGGTTGAGGGCTTCGAGGTAGTAACCATACCCCTGATCTGGGTGCAAGTGTCCAATGAATCGTTCAATCCTTTTGAACTCTGGTTTGACTAAGTAGGGGGCGACCCTAGATAAGTCGTGCGATCGCTAGACAAGTTCAGGAATTTCTGGTTCGTCCATTTTCAAATTCCTGAACTCCACCTCAAGCTTCTAAATTCCAGTCCTAAAACAACATTTCTTCTCAATCGTTTCCTTGAGCTCGTCCCAGCTCAGTGCATAAGCAGCGTCTGTGCCAAGGGTCTGAACCTGGAGGTTCCATTAAGAGAGTGTGCCATCTAGAAATATCCCCGAGATATAGGTAACACTCTGTTGGGGCGAACAGTTACTCATTCTTAGAATGGAGTCGGTCTTTTCGGACCAACGAACAAATGCAACGGCGCCTCCTGTTCCGTCAAAGTTCAAAGGCTTGCAATTCAGGAACTGTTTATAAGTGCAGCCAGTTGGAAGGTTATCTCCAGTAATGCCATCGTTGTACCTAGAGCGGAGGGCTTTATGTCGTGCATTTATCTGTGAGATGCGTTCTTGCAGCTCGGCTTCTGTCCTTGGCAACGTACTGGTGTTTGTGTCACGTCTGGGTGACATTCCCTTTCGTCGAAGTGGTGTGAAGCGGGTTAGACAACGTTTCAATTGTCTATGAGGTGTATATAGCAACATAAGCCATCATGTAATCACCCAATTTCACACGCAATATACTCATTGTATGAGTGGGGAAGTAAATTTCTGAGCCTTCACATAGGCTTGCCAATTTGGCTTGTTGCTCGTAATAGAATGAACTCGAGGCTACATCGCCTTGGTCATTCGTGTTTAAGTTATTTCCTGCTGCATTGGTCATCATTAGCTTGACCCGCAGAGTCCACCAGGATTCCTGTGCACTACAAATCGTTATTACGTGGGCCCCCGTAATAATAAATTGTCATGCACAGTTACCCCAAACTTTCTCTCGTCCAAGCAGATGATCAATCAAGGAGCAACAGTAGGTGCATTGGCATGAACAGGGTCATGCTCCAATGCGGGGTCAGGAGCAGCGCCTGGCTCAGGGGCCACGGCCGGCTCCGGATCAAAAACTCCATCTCAAGATCAGCTGGATCAACAAACACAGGGGTTACAGGATCCTCCAAGGGCTGGTCTAAGTGTATGAACTCAAGGTCATGGTCTGGATCAAAACCAGGTGGAAGAACAAGATCACCCTCAATACTGTGATCAAACTCAAAGCTGTGGGCGGGATCCGGTGCAGCTGATGATGCCATATCAGGGTCGGCGTCGTGTGAGTGGTGCTGCATTCCCTGTATGTGCGAAGATGCGGATGTCAGAAACTCAAATGAGTCTAGGATAGGGGAATGGACACGAGTTTCCCCTACAGGAGCGTCCGCATGCAGTAGTCTAATACCAGCAGTAATAGGGCCCTGCCCTCGAATGGGTCCTCCTCCAGTAGATCGTTATCGTCATCAGAGGCCACGTCGGGAGGGCATATCATCAACAGGATAAGCGGCAAGGGAGCAAATTCCCAACAAGATGGCCATCAGTAGGCTCTGCTACGACTTCAGGCAGTGCAAAAGGGCTGAAAGTCGTCATTGTCTGTGCCGGTAGTATCGGAAATGTACACCTCGTGCTTCGATGAAACTATGTCGTCTGATACTATGGCCATGGGATTCGTAGTGTCCATCTTTCTAGTACATGATGAAAGCATGACGTTTGTAACACAAACACATATACGTATGATAATCAATCATATAATCATATAAACATGTTAGCCAATCAAATAATTCTCCTAGTCCCACTAGCCAAATTCTTCCCAGTCTCTAAGACTGCTCTATCAACTACCTCGACCTCTCAGATCGAGCCTCGGTCTCCAATACCGAGCCTCAGCCTCCAAACTGAGCCTACTCTTCCTAGTCCCACTAGCCAATCCTCCTAGTCCCACTAGCCAATTCTCCTAGTCCCACTAGCCAACTAACCTCGATCTCTCAGACCGAGCCTCAGCCCTCCAGGCTGAGCCTATAATAAATCAACGTGCTCAACTACCTCGGTCACCTAGACCGAGCCTCGATCCTCCAGACCGAGCCTCAGCCCTCCAGGCTGAGCCTATAAATAATAAAATGTGCTCAACATTTGTTTGTAAAAAGTTTTGGATCTGGACTTAAGTGGTATGCAGTAAAATGTTTTCGTGAGAGCCCTAGTGATCATAGTCTAGACTCGAGAAAGAATCCTAGTTCGCTATGATCAGAGCTCTGATACCAAGCTGTCACACCCTGGCTTTGCGGAAGCGTGGTCAATTTTGGTGTGACTTCTTAATACCATAGCTTAACCATAACAAAGCTATATGAAATAAAATCATGCAAGATCATCCGTTTGATTAAGTTTTAAAACCAGAGTAACATACCATTGTCTTAACGACTTACAACACCATAACGTAAAACATTGTCTTGAACAACATAAACATGAAATAAACGCAGTTTAAGAGTTGTGACTTGTCCAGGAAAGAGTCACATTTCCTAAACTGGGATGACCTTGGAACCCTTATGCAGCGGGAAAACATAACATACCGTGCCAGATCTTTAATTCCTGAAATACATGTAAGTTGAAAAATCAACAATAATGTTGAGCGAGTTCATGTGTAAGTGAGTATGTAAAACACTTGTAAGTATAAAAGTTCCCTGGTATGTAGCAGTGTAAGGAAAAGAGATCACCAATGGTTTGCAAGGCCATTAGTATGTGTGAAGTGTAAGTAGGAAGACTCAACCTAGCAGATTTTTGCGTCGGGTACAAAGTCACTCAAGGTCCGTTCTGTTGGGCCTCTTAGAGGTCCGTTCTGTTGGGCCTAGAGTTGGGCTCGCTACACCCAGATAGATCTACCGCTTACGTCCCTCGGTGTTTCTGCCTACCCACTCACATGTTCTAAGTAGTAAACCTCCTTACGTTAACCATACCATGTATAAAGTACTTGTAATCAAAGTAACATGTATTTCACCCCCGCAGTTAAGAAAACTAAAAACAGTTAGAGAAAAGGGGGACATGAACTCACAGTGAAGCGTCTCTACCAAGTATCTCCTGCTCACGCAGCTGTGCGACGACCTACAGGTGCTAATTTCTATTAGACGGAAGGCCGTGCCTTAGCTTTATAGTTTAAGTCTTTGGGAAATAGTTAGACAACTATTTCGTGTTTACATTCTGTATATACTTGGTAGTTAATCTCCTTCCCAAGGATGGGGGATTCAATACATGTGCGTTTAAATGATATCATTAAGTCTCACTTAATATATACATATTTCCAATTCCAAAATATAAGTATTTTTCTCAAAAATATTATATTTTCATTTCACATAATTTTTCTCCAATAATATGTTGTTAAAATACGCGTTCATAAATATTTCCGTAAGTGGGTGAGTTACGTTTTAACAATCGGGTGGTAATATAATTACCGGTGTAACTTATATATTTATGGTGAAAGCGTTCGTATTATTTTGGATTCGTTAACGTTCGTAAATATTATTTTTACTCTAAAAATAATATTTATGTATTTCACAAAATAATCATAAACAGTGTGTGAAAAATATATATATTTATCACGTTAAATTTTGTGAAAATCCCACCTCCGAATATTTAGTAAATAAAGTCATGGCGAAATTTATGTTTCGAAAACATGTCAAAAATAATTCTAACACTTGTAGTGCAAATAGTTCTAAGTGTTAGGTTTTTAGAAAAATTTCGCCAGAGTTTCCTCTGTAACTGGAGGTGGCCACGCTTTCAAGCGTATCATTTTCTTTAACAAATCAACTCAACAATTTTCTTTATTTGATCAGAACAACTTTCATCACAACAACAGATCAACATATGTGTAAATTTCCAAAAATTACATGAACTTGCAGTTTTTCTAAAACTGTGGTGTAAATCCCCTTAAATTTAGTAGATCTTCATATAAGATAATTTGATCTTGTAAAAACCTCGTTTTTAGAGAAAATCCATCCTTACAACTTCTTGCCAACTTTTACAAAAATAGTTATTTTGTCGAAACTTTGCGTTACACAAGTGTTTACACACTTGTGTGTTCTAAAAACCATTCTTGTTAGTGTAGGACCCGTCTTTAGAAAACATGATTTCTTTGATACGTGGTTCTTTGAAAATACCACTTGCAGATGCGTAGATCTGCTAGTTTTAAACATAACTTTAACAAGTAAAACTCTTTTACACAAGTTCATGATTCGCGTGTGGTAGAGTTTCACCTTTTAACCCTTGTATTATTCAAAACAAGCTTATGTTAAGATCCATGATCTTACCAAACCGGGTTAAACGATGATCCGAGCTACCACATCATAGATCGGGCCTAAATGAACACAACTTTCAATTACTACAACATTTACACAACTTATGTGCTATTAACCACCATTTTTAGTGTTTTTAGTAAACTTTAAAGCATCAACTTGCATGTTAACGAGTTTTAACCGATACAAATCCTTTTAACCACTTTAGATTAGTTCAAGAAGGTGTTTTAAGCATTATACCTCTAGCTCGAGGCTAGGGAAGAATCTACGCGTAAAAGAGGTGGATAAAAGCTAAGTAGAGAGGTCCTTCGCGTTCCGCTTGCACCAAGCTTCCTAATACGAGATCCTCAACACTTGTAGATGCTTGGAATCACAAGATCAAAACCGAAAAATGGTTGGGTGAAAGAGGGGTGTTCGGCCGAGAGTCTTGAGGGAGAGAGAGAGAAGTGTGAAGTTGATTTGTGTGAGGATTATGTTATGGTGGGTTAATGCTTATACTTATAGACAATTAGAATGATAATTATCCAATGGTTATTGTGTCTAGATGATATTAAACATGGAAGATTATTTTAATCATCATGGTACAAGGTATGTCCCCTTGGGGACGGTTTCGGTTAAGGGGGGGGGGGGGGAGGGTAGTTTGGTTCCATTTCAACTAGACACTAAGTATATAGTTAAGTTAAACTAAGTTAGTTAAGTGTTTAACTTAGTTACTACAGTGTAGTGTGTTACAACGGGTGTTAGGGTATTCAGGGACCCTAACTGGCTCAGAAAAAGATAATTAATGAAAATTACAATATTTTCATGTTTCGGGTATAGTCCGGTTGTTCGGTTGGATAGTAATCCGTTAAAGCGCTTAATAAAGCTTTAAAGTGTCGTTATTATTCTCTTTAGTGACACAGCTTATTTCCGACACTTTGGGAAGTGTCTAGTAATATTTTTCTCATGTTTTGGCACTTTACTAGTTAGCTAGAAGCCGGATTGTTATGTAAAGTGCTGAGTTTTGTGCTTAGAGTACGTTTTAGGCACATCCAGTCATGGTAACTTATTCCTAGAGACGCAGTTTCATAACCCTTGTATCCCTACACTCACCACTAGTGTAGCAAAATATCTCAGGCTCTTATAGGCCTTGGAGGCAGTGTATGCCTGATGCTGGCTTTATCAGCATGTTCAATAGGTTATCCGTTATTATGCTACTGTGCTTTTTGTGCATCATGGTTGTCACTAAGGTTCAGTATGTAAGTATTGTAGTGACGACAAGTAAAGTATGATGCAAGTAAGTACATGTATCAGATATCAAGTAGCAGTTCATCAGCTAGTTCAAACAAGCACAGTAATTAAGCAGTAATTAATCAATAATTAAGTCGTACGGATACCTGTTTTAGTGCGGGTTGTCACATACGCGGCCCGCCTAGTCCTCACAGTTCAGCAAAAGTTTCAATGTTGACAGTTCAGGTCCCTGCACTTGCATAAGCCCATTTTTGGTACTTTTAACACTCGTTAAGCCATTTTCAAGGCCCTACAAGGTGGTCAAAGTATAGAGGACTCAAAATATTCTTGGAAAACTCTCGGATGTCGGCTCGTTTGGCCGTACGGTCGCGTTATTCGTCAAATTACGACGAAACTCGAACGGACGCGAAAGCGATCGAAATTAAGCGACGAATGGTATTTTTGCATGCCGATCACTAAAATAAAAATATTTTAGTGTGTACAAAAATTTTGGGTGTCCAGATGTGGTCAGAATGTAAGATATACGCATAAATGCAAACTTACGCCGTTTTTGACACTTTTAGTCCCTGTATGATCAAACAAGCGTATTTTCGCATACCGAACCACTCAAGGCTTATTTCTAAGCTATGTTTAGGTTATATATGGTATGTTTAGCTTATGATCAAGTTTCGGACTGTACGTTGCCTTACGAAACGGTAGACTTTTGCAAGTTGACGCAAATAGTCCCTGTAAGCGAATAAACTTGATTTCGACACACCAAACCATCCAAAACTTATTTCTAAGTCATGTAAAGGTTATTTAAGGTATGTTGAGCCTATGTCACTATTTCAGAGTATTTTTTGCACTATATATTTACGCATCAGATCGCGTAGAACCTTCCAGAAAGCGATTTAAAGCTCGAAATCGCACAAGAATTGATATGTGGAAATGAAACACATATTTATACAAATCCCAAGTATGAAAGAAAATATTTCATTGGTTTGGTATTTGTATGATGGTTGAAGTGACACAGGTGTCACAATAGTTTTCGTATGTGCATTGACTACCGAGAGCTAAACAAGTTAACCATCAAGAATCGGTATCCTTTGCCGAGGATTGATGACCTCTTCGATCAACTTCAAGGTTCAAGTTACTACTCCAAGATCGATCTTAGATCAGGTTATCACCAGCTGCGGATACAAGAAGAGAGTATACCAAAGACTGCCTTCAGAACTCGTTATGGACATTACGAGTTTCTAGTAATGCCGTTTGGTCTGACAAATGCGCCGGCAGTGTTTATGGATTTGATGAACCGAGTTTGCAAGCCATACCTCGATAAATTCGTGATTGTGTTTATCGATGATATTTTGATTTATTTGCGGACGAATGAAGAGCATGAGCAACACCTTAGAGCCATCTTAGAGCTGCTCAAGAAGGAGAAACTGTATGCTAAGTTTTCAAAGTGTGAGTTTTGGTTGCGTGAGGTACAGTTCCTTGGTCATGTAGTGAATGAAGATGGAATCCATGTGGATCCCACCAAGATCGAGGCGATTAAGAATTGGGAAACTCCGAAGACGCCAACCGAGATCCGACAGTTTTTGGGTTTAGTTGGGTACTATCGCAGATTCATTGAGGATTTCTCCAAAATCGCTCAACCGTTGACCTCCCTTACTCAAAAGGACAAGAAGTATGAGTAGGGAGATAAACAAGAAGAAGCCTTTCAGCTGCTCAAAAATAAGCTTTGCGGTGCACCTATTTTATCCCATCCCCAAGGCACCGATGACTTCGTGGTATACTATGACACCTCGCGTCAGGGATTGGGCTGTGTGCTGATGCAGCGACAGAAGGTTATCGCTTATGCTTCGTGCCAATTAAAGGTTCATGAGAAGAATTACACCACACATGATTTGGAATTAGGCGCAGTGGTGTTTGCTTTAAATATTTGGCGGCATTATTTATATGGAACCCGATGCATGATCTTTACAGATCACAAGAGCCTACAGCACATATTCGATCAGAAAGAGCTCAATATGAGACAACGACGATGGGTGGAGCTGTTAAACGATTATGATTGCGAAATCAAATATCATCCAGGAAAGGCGAATGTGGTGGCAGACGCCTTGAGTCGAAAAGAGAGGATTAAGCCCATAAGGGTTAGGGCTTTGGAGATGATTATACAGACAGACCTCTCGTTGCGTATTCGTGCTGCACAGAGAGAATCTCTTAAGAAAGAGAATCTTAAGGATGAATATCTCCGTGGGATGGAGAAAAAGTTGGTACCCAATGAGGAAGGAACCTTGTATTTTATGGGATGAATTTGGGTTCCCCTCTTTGATGGTCTTAGAGATGTTATTTTCAATGAAGCACATAAATCGAGGTACTCGATCCACCCAGGATCGGAGAAGATGTACCAAGATTTGAAGGACTATTATTGGTGGCCAAGACTGAAGGGCGATGTTGCTACCTATGTTGGAAAGTGCTTGACTTGTGCCAAAGTGAAGGCCGAATATTAGAAGCCTTCAGGTCTTCTGCAGCAACCTGAGATACCCATGTGGAAGTGGGAACAGATCTCAATGGATTTCATAACAAAGTTGCCCAAGACACCCAGAGGTCATGACACGATTTGGGTAATCATGAACCGTCTGACAAATTATGCGCATTTCTTGCCGATCAGAGAAAAGGATAACACAGGTAAGTTAGCTGAGCTGTACCTAAGGGAGATAGTCGCACGTCATGGAGTGCCTATCTCGATTATATCTGATAGAGATAGGAGATTCATGTCCAGGATTTGGCAATCCTTCCAAGAAGCGTTTGGTTCTCAGTTGAATTTGAGCACTGCATTTCATCCACAGACGGATGGTCAAAGTGAGAGAACGATTCAGACGCTAGAAGACATGATGCGTGCCTGTGTAATGGACTTAGGTGGCAGTTGGGACACTCACCTGCCTTTGGTTGAGTTCTCCTATAATAACAGTTACCATACAAGCATTCAAGCTGCACCGTTCGAAGCTCTCTACAGACGCAAGTGTCGATCACCGCTATGCTGGGCATATGCAGGTGATAGACAGCTAGTTGGTCCCTGTCTGGTCCAAGAAACGACAGATAAGATCATGCAGATCCAAGAGCGCATCAAGGAAGCTCGTGATCGACAGAAGAGCTATGCGGATTAAAGAAGGAAACCCTTGGAATTTGAAGTGGGCGATATGGTTCTGTTAAAAGTCTCACCTTGGAAAGGTGTGGCACGCTTTGGGAAGCGTTGAAAGTTAAACCCACGATTTATCAGACCGTTCAAAATCCTGGAAAGGATTGGTCCTGTAGCTTACAAGTTGGAGCTACTGATAGAACTTAATGGCGTTCATGATACATTCCATGTATCTAATCTAAAGAAGAGTCCAACACAAGAAACAGTGGTCATTCCTGCTTAAGAAGTTCACATTGACGACACACTTCACTTTACATAGGAACCCGTTGATGTTACTGATTGGAAGGTTAATAAGACTCGGAGGAGTAGTGTTAAACTTGTCAAGGTTTGATGGAACGCGCGTCATGGCCAAGAATTTACTTGGGAGCGTGAAGACCGAATGTAGGCAAAATACCCGCATTTATTCCCTAACACCCCTGTAGCTAGTAGTGAAGCTTAAAATTTCGGGATGAAATTTTCTTAACAGGGGGAGAATGTGACAATTGTCAAAATTCCAGGTATCCGTACAACTATTAAACCATGATTAATGCTTAATGACCGTGCTGAATAACAATTAACTGCTTACTGATTATTGCCATATACATACATGTGCATCACATATTGCTTAATGTCATATCATTATTGCATGGGAACTTTATTGACTCAAATGATTCACGAAACACAGTTAGCACAGTTATCAGACAAGTTATAAAAATGCTAACGGAGTTCAATACATAGACAGACAAGGTGTTGAGACAAAGAATGAGCCAAAAACCAAGTATTGCACTAGTATAGTGTGTAGGAAAGTAAGGATCACAAAACTGCCTTCCTAGAGATAGTTTAAGTGCTGGAAAGTGCCTAAAACTCACCTAAAGTGCCGAATTCAGCAAAAATCAGCAACTTTCAGCATTTAAACAATCTAATGTCATGCAGAAATATGGTTAAATGGTCCTGAATGCTTTCCTAAGTGTTGGGAATCAAAAGTTTCACAAAAGGTAACATAAAGCACACTAAACTGCATAGTTTAGCACCTTAACGAACCAGTAACCAACCGAACAACCGGACTCTACCCGAAACACCAAATTTTCACTAGAAGCACTGTTTTAACATTACCAAGCTAGTTATGGTCCCCGAACATCATAACACACTATATAACATCATATTAACTAAAACACCTAAACATACACTTGAAATCTAACTAATTTCCCTAACTTACCATTGCATGCCAACTAAACACCCCCCCCCCACCATACGGTTATGGAGTGGCCCCCACCCCTTGATTTTATTGATTAATTTAATGGATTATGTTGGCACTTTACAAACACATTAACCATTAGATGTCTAAGTGTTGGAAGATTATAAGGAGGTCCACAAGATCATAACCTACCATTCTCATTCATCACAACACACCATCACTCTCTCTTCCTCTCTTCTTGGTCTTGGCCGAGAACCATCATCATCACTTCATTTCCATTCAATCCACACACTTACAAGGGTGTTAGAAGGTGCAGAAAGGAGCTAGGAACTTGTAGAAGTTGAAGGACCTCTTTCATTTGCTTTTATCCATCTCTTATCTTCACTTGATCATCCCTAGCCTTGAGCTAGTGGTAAGAACCTTGATCTTGCTATTTTACATCTTATATTAGTGGTTAAAAGATGTTACATAATGATAATCTTGAAGAACACTAAGAATCACAAGAAAGAAACTTGAACATAAGCTTAAATCATGAAGAAATCTTGATGAATATGTTTTGTTATGCTTGATGATTGTTGTTCATACATGTTTATGATGTTGAACATCATATGAGACTTGCTAGATTGTGATTAAACACATGATCTAGCAAGTGAGAGGATGATCTTGTGAATAATCAAGATGATCATCCTATTATGTGAACATGAACTTGAAAACAAAGATGATTTTTTATAGAATGAAGATGAATACATGTATTTAGTCTTGAACATGGATGATTTTAAAGATAGTTTTCTCAAGAAACCAAGTTTAAATTACAAGGTTTACATCACTATGATTTTTAAAGAAACCAACCATGTTTTAGTGTTAAATCAAGTGTAGAAATATGTTATTAACAAGAAAAATTCAAAAGATTGATTTTTAGAAAAATCATTTTACAAGGTGTGAAAGTCTAAATTCTTCAAGAATGTGATTTATAAATAAATAACCACACTTTAAAGGGTAACATGGCTTACTAAGAACACTAGTAAGTTACTACAAATTTTTACAAATTTTCAAGTTCATGAAGTAGTAGATTATGCTTGTTTTTGGCAAAATTGGTAAGTAAAGATTGTTGGTTGTTGATTGTGTTGATTTTACAAAAGAAAATGATATACCTTCAAGGTATGGAAACCTCCATTTTTAGGGGAAACTATGACGAATTTTTTCTAAAAATTAAACACTTAGAAAAATATTTCCGAACAAATATTTACAAGTGTATTTTAAACCATCAATTTCTCACATAAACTTTGCCATAATTTTTGTTACAAAAATATAAATATTGGAGGTTGGTTTTCATAAATAAAAGTGACTAAATATTTATTTAGGAAAATATATATTTAGAAGTCACCATGTGTGTGATTATTTGTATATTATGTGTATTAGTTATATTATTTTAGGACTTGAAATAATATAACTCACTAAAACACCAAAAATTACAATCCAAAATATTACCAAAATTCCAAGAATATGAATATAGACATTTTACACAAAATATTGGTGAAACGGAACCAAGTAATATAACTTACAAAATATTCCGGAAAATTTATTCACAAGTATATTTTAGTAAATAATATTTTGGATACCAAGGAAACAAAAATATGATTTTTACAATTACTACAAGAATATATCATATTTTTGACAAGGGAAAATATATTATTTTTGGCAAGTATAAACATATATTTTTCTTGAAATTTTTAGAAAATATATTATTTTTGAAAGAAATATATATTTTCCCAAACAAACATGAAATACAATATTTTTGGGGTTAAAGATATATTTTCTCAAATAAATATGAAATATATCATTTTTGGAGAAAAATAAGTTTATATATATTTTCTAAGTTAGACTTGAAAATATATTATTTTTGGAACTTATATGAAAATACAAATATTTTAGAAATATATATTGGTGAACTTTTATTAAAGATAATATTCCGAAAAAGTTAATACGAAATTGAGTATAAGAATACTTAATGAATACAATAAAAATACGTATTTTCATACATATAAATACACACCGGAATGCGACCTCAATGCATGGCAAAAATATACAAATACAAGAATACGAATACACCCATCCTTGGGAAGGAAATACATGTATAATTACGTGGAAATTGTCAAGTTAATATTTATTGTTTTAACAATTATTCCAAAATTTAATAAATATAATTTAAGTTAAAATATTTATTATTTTAACAAATAATTATATAACATGGGATAATATTGAAGATACAAAGAACGTAACTCGAAGACACTAACTAATACCAAATCAAGGCACGGCCCGCTCGTCTAATAGACATTAGTACGTTGTAGGTAGTCGTGTACGCCAGGCGAAGCTTTGAGTTACGGTGTTACGAAGAACGCAAGACAGTGAGTTCATGTTCCCCCTTTTCTTTTAACTATTTTCAGTTTTATAACTTCGGGGGTGAAGTACATGTTACAAAATGTTTACAAACAATTACAGTTGGTATGATTAGCTAAGGATTTCATAGTAGATCATGTGAATGGGTAGGCGCACTCCTAAGACCATTAATCCTCGTGTTAGGACCGAGGGGCATCAGTGATAGATCTATTTGGGTGTAGCGAGCCCACACCCATGTGGGCCGGGGATTGGCCCATGAGGGGACTATGTCTTACAGCCGGAGGCCCGGTACAAAATCTGCTAGGTTTGAGCCTTCCAACGCCGTTGCACGCATGTTAATGGCCTTGCAAACCATTAATTGATCTGTTTCCTTGTTTTGCTTTCATACCGGGATTACAAAACATACATACATACATACATACATACATACATACAATGATTACAAGGTTTCATTCATACACACAAACAAACACATGAACTCGCTCAACTTTTGTTGATGTTTTCAAACTACATGTATTTCAGGGAATTAAAAGTGGATCTGGCGGGCGTTTGGATGTTTCAAGTAGCATTAAGAATAAAGGATGTCATCCGTTGTCTTAGGGTTTGGTTAGTGTGTCTTATCCTGGACGAGACACATCTTCTAAAGCCTGGTTTTATTTAGAGTCTTTTGATGAGTCCTTATGGAACTCTAAACAATTCGTATGGTTTGTAAAATTTGAATTTGAAGTCTATGTTTCAAACAATGATGTTTGTGATGATGTTTTTAAAACTTATTTAATGGATGATCATCTTGGGTTTTATCATATAGTCATTGTTATGATTGAATGCAATGATATTAAGCAAGTCACACATATTCACGCTTCCACAAAAGTCAGGGTGTGACAGTTTGTGGGTATTATTTTGTAACATTTCATTTTTTTTCATATAAAAGTTATAGGTTGTTTAAATTTATTAACCACTAGTAACTAGTTTTATTTTTAATATAATTATTCGACCCAAATAGTTTAAAAAAAAAACTATTTTATATATAGTTGGTTGGAATGTTATACTAATTAATTGGTCTGTATATGAGTGACCTTTCTATTAAAATAAAAGTATATAAAAACTTATATTAATAGACAGGTAGATTACAAGTAAGTTAACTGTTAGAAATATGAAGTATCTAGACGGGCCTAGAAACCGTTTAATAATTAAATTATAAAAATACAATATATTTGAACCTACTCTGTTTTTAATGAAACTTGGTTCAAAATGTAGATACAAATATTCTCGTTCTAATGACATATTCATTATTTTATAAAACGTCATATTTTAGAAGTTATACGCGTTAAATAAGTGAAGCATGTGAATTAATTATAATAATAAAATAATATTAAAATTTAAAACATATAAAATGAATCATAGTATACGTGTGTGCATATGATCAAAAGTGGAATGTAGGCATTTAATGCCAATGTCTACGTGTGTGTGTGCTTGTATTTGTGGCATCAAAGAAAGAAAATAAATGATAACTCACAATTTCATTGTATACGTGTAGGATAGAAATGAATTCATTCCTTTGATTGATTAATGTTCATTTGCTATAAATAAGTCACCATTTTCATTCCTTCGAAGATCTTTTCTGTCGCCATCTCCTTTCAAATCTATACTTTTAATTTCTATTTTAATAATAATAGAGCCTTGCCCCGTTTTAAGTGTTTTAACTCCCGATCACCGCTACCCTTTCCTATTGATCTGGAGCCCCATAACGCATGTCAAGGCTCTGCCCGAATAAGTTCGTTTGGGTTCGGTCTCGTGATATAGGGATAAGGTTGAATTAGGGGTACTATACTTAACACGAGTGCATTATATATTTTTAAAATAGCTCAGAAGTTATACCCAAGACTCTACCAGGAGGCTTTCTAGTTGAACCCTAAAGTTACAAAGTGAGTCATTCTCCTTTTTATCACCTTTTTGTGATACAATTATATCTAAAAATGCTTTCAAAAAATCCTAAATATTTACCAGTTATACTTACAGTAATTAAATTTTTATATTCTGTAATAACTACCGGTATGGGAGGTTTTATACATTACTTGACCCTCGTTACTATTGGCCAAAAAGTTAGCCAATAGTAACATGACCACAATCACAGGGGGAATTGTGCCCCAGTGGCCATAGCCTATAACTAATATTATTTTTAACATTAAATCATTAATAAATTTAATGTATGATGGAGATAAATCTAAATGGTGTGTATATAAAATAGAGCTTTATTAATCATTATTAAAAAAATATATTAAAGAAAATATATTTAATAACCCTAAATTACTATTTACATTATAAAATAATGTTTAGTCTATAAATGTATACCATAATAAAATAGTCAAATATAATATATTCTACTATACTAAGATTGTATTTTTAGTCTTAGTCACGTTAATATATTAAATAATAATATTACAATTATTTAATTAATCTACAAATATAATAAATGAAACCTTCTTTGGGACACGTGGCGATCCCGCGGGGCCTCTTATTCCTGGATTTCCCGCCTTGATATTTGACCCGGAAACTACTGATCCGCACATCTATTGATCTGACCCATTTTTCTTTCCCCAAGTTTGATCTTTCATTCGTATGTATACTCATTCCCAAATCTCCAGAAACCCTAAAACACTCTTTCCTAATGGTATGGGATAGATACTCTCAGATTTAATGTTTATCAACGTGAATAAAAGATTGTTGCTTCAAATATGTTGTCATACATTCATCGTCGCTCCAAACACAGGTTTTTTTGGGTATGTTTCTTTAAACCTAGATCAGATTTTATTCCTCATTCAGCCCGCTCACTCATGTCGTTTATTCTCTCTGCGAAAAATGTAGAACCGCCATCGGTTACGTCCCTAATCGGACTTGAACGCCAAATAATCGCCTTTTCAGCCTAATCGGACTCCAGCCGCCGTCCGCCGCTGGCCGCCGTCATTGTTATACATTTACAGTTGCCGCTTATCGGCTCCATCTTTATTAGGTTTGGCCTTTTTTTACATATTTATTACATTTTACTTTCATACAATTCTTATTGGCTAACATTGAAGCCTAATTGCTAACATCGCAGGTGAAATGCTAAAATTTTGTTTTGGAGATCAAAGGCTCAGTGCCATTTTTTTGCACTTGGAAGGTATGACGGTGTCTTTTTTAGTTATTTTGCACTTAAAAGCATCACTTTCCCCAAGCCCCTCCACACCCCCATAGCCTTAAAGATGGTATCTTGATATGTGCAGTTCTAAGTGAAAGTGATGCTCACATATCAAGATACCATCTTTAAGGCTATGGTGGTGTGGAGGGGCTTGGGTTGGGGACATTGCTCGACACGTGGCGAGGGTGGGATCCGCAAGATAATACTCAAAAACTAAGGGTGTGGTGGGGCATCGCTTAGCTGGGCGTGGCCAGCCATGTGGAATTTTTTTTTTAAAAACTACAAAGAAAATTAAAAAAAATACCTACATTGAACCAGCCAACCACAGCCCGACATGTCACCCCCCCTCCCCCGCCAGGCAAAATCTCCACGCCAAGCGGGCAACGCTGACCAAAACGCCAACCCGGGGTGGATCACCCGGCGTTAAAGGGCCAAAACGCCCAAAACCCACGCCCACACCCACCAGTCTAAGTAACAAATATGTTTTTCATCATTTTCACTTGAGTCTTTGCATGTCTTAAATTGTTGTTCTCAGAAGAGCGAAATGGTTGCGAAGGGGCAAATGGATGTGGTATTATATTGATGAATCTGCTTACATTGATGTTCATGAAGTAATTGTACCCCAAATGATACAAAAAATTGTTTGTTAATATCTTACAAGTAGCTTCATGAAGGCTGGATTGATTGATTGGTGGATTTCTATAAAAGGTTGATCTAAAGAGTGGCTTACAGGATAATAAATTAAAGGAGATAATTATGATAATATGGATAATTATTAAAGCATCATTTTATCTGATTAATGTATGAGATTAGGTTATTGTTTTAATAGATAAATTAAATAAATTGTTTGTTAATATCTTGCAAGTAGTAGTAATTAGTAATGCAGGGCATCTGATTTTACAAGGGATAATAGCAACCAATGTAGGTTTATGAGGATGGCGCCAACACCATGTCTACACATGAAAGGAAGGTTGCCAAATACTACTTGAATGATCTGAACATCAACTTTGTTCCTATCAACAAGTTTATGAGGATGGTAGATGAAAATTTTGCATCTGATGTTTATATATTTTGCATGATGACAGGTATTTAATGAAATTCGCAGGCAACCTTCATCGCTTTCAATGCCAATTCTCTCACTACCCGCACCTGTGTCTGTTTTAGATATATTTCTCCTTAATAATTACAAGAAGATGAATGCTTATAAAAGTCCGATGGTACTCAAGGTCGTTCTAATGTTCCTTCTATTGTTGATGTATGTTATATAAGCATGATATATTCTTTGTTTAATTATACCAATGAAAATATAATCATTTTACACTTTTGGTTCGGCAATGTTTAGATTGTAAGGTCGAGGAAATGGTCATTTTTGTAATGTTTATACTATACAATTCATGCTCAGGTTATATCGATCTGTCAACACCATTTTGACAAATTAGGTTAATGGTTTTTGGAGAACGCCCATTATAATTTATCTAAACTGTGAGGTTGTGGCTCATTCTCCTACTTGAGATTGTAGAAACATTGTGATATACTGAAAGTAAGTTTAGTAGCAAGTTGGTTCTTGGAATTTTGATGAAATTTAAATAATTTTTGATTAATTTGTGTCTTGAAATATTAATTCAAGTTTAAATGATATTCTTGATTAATTTGTGTTCACTTTCTCAGTTTGGTGAACTTGGGTACACCTTCTTGCAATCCTCACAATGATACTCTTGTGACAACCCTCATAATTCCATGTATCCGTACAATTTAATGATAATTAAAGTGCTTGATGACTGTGCTGAATCATTTAACTGCTCTCTGATTTCTGTGTTACACTTACATGTGCTTATTAACATACTAGTAGTGTACAGAAAAGTTACTAAATAGTCCGGTATGCTTTCCTGAGTGTTGAAAATTTAAAATGTTACAAAAAGATATATATAGGACACTAAACGGGATAACTTAGCACTTTAATGGAACGGTATCCAACCGAACATTACCCGGAACACTAAAATATTGCAAGAAACATTGTTTTTATTTTTCTGAGCTAGTTATGGTTCCCGAGCACTATAACTCACTACATATTACATGTAACACATAACACTAGACTTTTACCACATAACCTTCCACTAATTAAATTAGTTGGCACCAAATTACATTTTACCCCCCCCCCCCCTCTCTTGTAACCGTCCCCTAAGGGACCCACATCAAAGATTTATTTAAATCTTCCATATCCTCCATGATCTTCTTCTTGGGTATTGTAAATCTTGTATTGTACTTCACTAGACATATTAACCTTTGGTCATTAGAATTTGATAAATAAATAACCATTATCTCTTTCATTTCAATCACCAAAATTTCCCTTCTTCTTCTTCTCCATAAAGGCTACGGCCAAACCACCCCACACACACCACCACATTTTCAATTTCCATTCATTCAATCCAAGTGTACTTCAAGGTGCTAGGAGGTGTTTTATGAGGCTTGGTGTTCTTGGAATTTGAAGGACCTCATTCGTTTGCTATTATCCACCACTTTTGCTTCTTGAACTTCCCTAGCCTTGAGCTAGTGGTAAGAACTTAGATCCTTTCATTTTTCATCTTGTTTAAGTGGTTAATAGATGCATTATGAAGAAAACATATGAACACCATAAGATCCTACACTTAAAACTTGAACATAAGCTTAAACAAAATGATACATGAAGAAATGATGTTAGAATGATGTTATTTGGTATATGATGATTATGTGCTGATATGAAGGACTTATAACCTGCTGTAAGTATCGTTGTTGATCGCTAAATATGTTAACGGAATCGATCGAGCACGCTTTAGAATGTTAAAAGCTGAAAACAGGAGGCTGTTTGGTGATTACAGCCAACTTTAGTTGGCTGTAACAGGACCTTAATAAAATGAAAAATGTATTTTCTGAAGTCTATATTTATGTATTATGAAATACGGTTCTAATGGCACTGAAATCATAATTTTTGGACTTCGTTTGCTATTTTTAAAGGGTCGATTTGTAACAACAACTAAAGCTGAGTTTTTACAGCAGTAAATGGGTGTTATATTTTTAGTCATAACTTGAAACCTAAGCAGAACTAGGTCATGAAACTTGTACTGTAAATGACCACTGATGTATTTGTAGCCCTCCAGCTGGAATTTCGTAAATTGGACTTACGATGAATTTTAAATAAATTATTCCATGGACTGCAGTCAGAAAAAGATAAATCTGAGTGCAGTCCGGAAAATGTTTTTTTATAGAATATTGGTGATGAATTGGACCCCGATATTTTTACACAATAATATTAGGATCGTTTAAGACATTCTGTAAAAAGTTGGGAATTTTTGGAACAAGTTAACTATTTTATTAAAATCCCCGAAAACAGCCCAGTTTTGAATATAAAAGCTGAAATGACATAAGTCGTAAATTGCGTGTCTAAATGTCGAGTATGTTAGCTGAGGATGATCTAACATGTTATATGTCAATGAAAGGATTATTGTGCAATATCGTATGCTTGTTCTTGAGTAGCTATAGGTGGAATGTTTATATGAGCGTGAACTACTGAAGTGAATGCATGTTATGTAGTAGATACGTGTAGGAACTTTGTGCTCTATTTGAAACCACTAAATGACTAACTGGTAATCATATTAGGACGTGATTGACCGACCTTGACTGTTAGCTACTTTTGAGAGTCAAACCGAGCAACCAAAGGTGAGTTCACACCCTTACTAAGGCATGGGATTCCCGGTGGTTGGGAATGGGATTAAATAGCTGAGGCAGAACTTGTACTTTCACCACTACTAGACTACTTACCTCCGTCCTCGGATTGGGAAGGACGCCAGCGCTAAACCTACGTACTCACTACGTACCACTGTCCTCCGATTGGGAAGGGCACCAACGCTAAACCTACGTATTCTTATACGTACCTATGTCCTCGGATTGGGAAGGGCACCAGCGCTAAACCTATGTATTCACTACGTACCACTGTCCTCGGATTGGGAAGGACACCAGCGCTAAACCTACATATTTAATATGTACCTCTGTCCTCGGATTGGAAGGACACATATATATACATCTAGTCTAGTGGTTTACAACATGGGGTAGCCCCCACCGTTTATGGTTTGGAAAATAAGGAAAGTTGATTTAACCTGCAATTGCAAACAAACTCATAGTTTTTGAAAAACTACTTTATAACGAACACCTTCTGTGAACTCGTTCAACTTTGTTGTTGACTCGTTGTTACATGCCTTACAGGTCGCTAGATGCTTATGGAGCTTACACGGGGAGGAGGTTGTTGTGGAATATGGATGTTATGTCCCGTGCTAAACATTTAATCCTTATGAACTTATTAAACCTACGTTTTGGACTTTAAACTTATGAACTATGGAACTTATGTTTTGGGTTTTAACTTTAATGCTTCCGCTGTTTAATTTGAACTTGGTTAACTAGCTTTGGTCACCAATTGTATTGTGGTTGGTTTTATTTACTTAATTACGTTGTTCAATATGATTGGTGGCTCGACCCTGGTCATGTCACGCCTCCAAGCGGTGATACTTCGCATGGTGGATTTTGGGGGTGTGACAACTCTAATATTTGGTTACTGTGGGTATTATTGCACTTCATAGCCAGGGAGAACAAAAGGGGTTATCTTCGTCAAGTGGGTTTTGGATATAGATCATGACTTAAGTTTCTTTATGTATGAATCCATGTTTGGGACTTTATAATTAAATACTACGTTACTCAATAATCTAAATGTCTTCCTTCACATGATATGTTTTCGAATTTGCTACTTCTATTATAATAAATATTTACAAATTTTAGAATTATATCATTTTTCTTATGCAACCCGTGTAATACACGGGTCAATAACCTAGTATATTATATTTGATAAGTTATAGTAGTTTGACAGAAAATGATATATTTCATTTTTGGGCTAAGTAATTTTGTGCCATAGAAAATATATTTGACAAAGTAATATCACGGGACACTACTAAGTCCAGAGTTACTAGTTGAGAGAATGATCAACAGTGCCATGACTAAAGGCACTAGTTGAGAGAATGATCAACAGTGTTATGACCAGAGTCACTAGTTGAAAGAATGATCAACAGTGATATGACCACAATTACTAGTTGAGAGAATGATCAACAGTAATATGACCCGAGTCACTAGTTGAAAGAATGATCAACAGTGATATGACCACAATTACTAGTTGAGAGAATGATCAACAGTAATATGACCCGAGTCACTAGTTGAGAGAATGATCAACAGTGATTTGACCACCATCACAGGAATCGCCTAGTGACCAATATAATAGTAAGATATGCTATATATCTATTACTTGATAAATTCACTATTGGACGAAAATGAGCCAATGAGTGATATGACCACTATCACATCGGAACTGCCACCATGTGACAAATACTGATTCAGTTGAGTAAATATAAATAAATATAAAAACTTTGATGCTGTAAAGTATAACAATATATTTTATAAAAATGGAATGAACTCGCCAGTATTTATTACTGATAAAATATTTTCAAAACGTGTTTCAGGTAATTTGCTGTAAAGATAATAGAAGCCAACTATGGAGCACTGAAGGCTTAAATAAAGTGGCTATAATTACCTGAATAAAAGAAGAAATTTATGTTTTGTTTATTTGGGTTTATCCCTATAAAAACATTTGAATGAAATACGGGTTTTAGCCCATTTGTTTTATATTACAAGTTCGGTGTTTTATAAACTCTGAAATTATTTTCTAACTACGATCCTGTTGAAAAATTTTCCGCTGCGTATCTAATAAACACCGATACCATCTGGCTGGTTCACAGCTCTCGCTCCTAGGGTGGGGTCGGGGGCCGTGACAGAAGGTGGTATCAGAGCCACTTGTTTAAGCTATTTAGGTGTTCTTTTAATACCTAAACTTAAACAATAAAGTTAGGAAATTAATACAAAGTAACCTATGTGTTATTTTTGTAGATTTAAATATATGTATATCTACTAGATATATATAGAATAATTCGTGTAAAAAAAACATTTTACACGGGAACTGTGGAGTTTAAGCATATCTATTAAAGTACAGAAGACTAAAATTAATGTCTATAAATCTAACCCATATTAGATAAAATGGTAGAAGTTTAGGTACAAATTAAACCTATGTATACATCTATATAACACATATAGATGAAGCAGTTCTAATTATTTAATATAAATGCATTTAACCAATTTAAGTGTTACATTTAAATATGTGCCGTTATTATCTAGATATGTACCTTTAGGGTCCATTTGTATAACATCTAAATATACGAATAGGAATTAACTACATTATATTTACTTATATATATATATATAATGTAGTTATATATATATAAACGTTCTTGCTTGATGAAGATCTGTCGTCTTTAATCTTGGTCAAATATCTGATTGACGGTTTTCATGTCACGAGATCTTAGTGCTCCAGATATTGAGCTTAGTGGGACTCTGTGCTTACCTAATTGCCTTTTTATTTTATTTTTATCATGATACATGCATTTTAATATTTTGTTTTATGCACTGTCCTTTTAATCAATAGAAAATAGTTTAATAAATTTTATTTTATTTTATTATTTTTTTTCTCTCTTTAGATGAATATAGATTATAACTAATTTTCATAAGTGAAATAGGTTGGACTTGGTAAACATACCGAGAGTCAAAAAAAAAAAAAAAAACTCAATCACTACATTTAAAATTGTTTTAGTTATTAAATAATATGATAATATCACCATTTTTGAACATATTTAGAATGTTTTGCAAAGGATGAAAAAAAGGAATCTTGGCGAAAACGATCGAGCATATGGTTAGTTAAGTTTGTTTTAAACCAATTTTTTTATGGCTCGGGTATGGTTATGCATTAACCAAAAACAATATGACGTATTGTGTTATATGTCCAAAAAGTTATGTTATATATTAGTTGTTATTTTCAATTGATCATCCCTTTATATACTCTACGGAAAATAAAATCTTTGCTGATTTATGTTTACAAAACTAAAGGGTGCAACTTTTAAACAAATGAGACATAACCTAAGTTGGTAAATGTACAAGGGTATAATATATATCTGCACATATGATTCCTGGAAGTATTATTTTGTTTTAATTATTCTAGGATATTAATAATTGAAAATGTTTGTAGGATCGTGAGACGATCTAAACGAGTCTATCAGAAGAGTTCTCGGTCTAATCAGAGGCGGAATTCATTGATTAGACTGTGTAACAGCTTGATTCACTCTTAATTGTCTTGTTTTATTGATATAACACGTATACAGATCAATAGACACGTCGGCAGCAGTTCGGTACCGGAAACATGAACGTTACAAATGAACTAGCATGACAGGTATTTATAGGTGAGGGTGTTTCGCACGAAATAGACAACATGCATTTCGTGCGAAATAGCCAATTGCTATTTCGTACGAAATAGCACAAGTTGATTTCGTGCGAAACCAACTTTCAACCCTAGAACCCTGTTTTCTCGTACAATGTGCCCTGATCTAACAATTCTATTACAAGACTCGATACAAGACGAAGTCGACAGACGTATGCACCAATAGACTCCCCCTCGGATGTTGACGAAGTCTTCGGTGTCGAGTCTTCACAAACTTCAGCCTTTATCAGTCTTAGGGCTTCTAAATCTCAATCTATCTCTTCACATTCTCTTGATCAGATCTATTGAGTCCTTAAGCTCTTCATCATCAGACTCCCCCTTAAAGAATGCTTGATATTGTAATCTGTCTTTCACAGGTTTTAGAATTGCAACCTGGCTCTCTCATAACCATAACCTGCACATTCTCTACCTCAAAGTAAATTTCACAAATTTAAAATTTTACAAATTTAAACTTTCTGCTTACCACTTATATAATTAACTTCAAAACATCATCTTGTAATAATATGACATTTCACAAATTCTCTTAATCCACTTGTAAAAAAAAACATTTTTCTCACAACACTCTCCCAAACCAAACTTAGTTCTTCAAGTTTAGCACCTGGAATTTTAAAATTCAGCTTTTCAACATTAGCTGTCAAAAATCTTTTTGGATTTTTCAAAATTTATGCTAAAACACCCTGAAAATCTTTTTGGATTTTGTAAAGAAATATTTACAGACAATATTTTTGTGAGTTTGTGAAAGAGGATCATATCAGTTTTTGACAAGTCACAAGCACCGTTGAGCTTAGTTGCATATTAAGAATTAAACAGTTCACTTAGATTGTCGATATACTGATCCATTTAAATTCTCACACAAATTTCAACTGATTCAGGATACGAATTAGGTGTTTTAAGAACTTAAACTCATTTATGTGTCCCACCTCTTGAATACACTCCCGTATCCAGATCCCAATATTCAGTCTTACAGGTGAGTATACCACAGATGATATCTGTAAGGGGTTAAATGCAAGGGCCATGAGAGCTCAGGCTATTGCTTCCGCAAAATCAGAGAGATGATGGCTTCGACTTTAGGTGTGTTCTCTTTAGAGAATCTTTTCTTCAACAGCACATGATTAGCATTTTGCAATGTTTCATCATTTTTTATGCTGAGGGTGCTGCTATATTTCAAGCAAGCGAAAAGTATTATACGGGGACTAGGCCATTGCTTCCGCAAAATCAGAAGTCCCAGGATAATACCCCAGATATCACTGAGCATAAAGACCTAGTATTTCAGAAAGAGGGGTCTTTCAAACAAGATTTCAGGGGTTACCTATATATCCAAGTAATGTTCCCCATGAAACAAGCAAGTTTGAATTTAAGTTTATATCCCGAAAAAGTTTACTAAATGTATAAAAAACCTATCGGCATATCATCAGTGAGACCATTTAATGCTATTTAAACATTACATTTCTTTAGCATACCATAACTGTCTACTGATGTACTATCATTTCCTCTTTTTCACAACAAAACTCATTTTTGATTTTATCATGTTTTTGACTTTTTCAAATTTTCTAATGTTTTTGGATTTTCCGAAAATTTCTTACTCCCCCTAAAATTCAAAATCAGTTAAAAGAAATACTAAAACAAACTGTACAAACTAAGTGACAACAGATATCGAAACACTTCAATTCGCCATCCACTTTGACATAAACAATCAGAACTCCCCCTGTCAACAAACTATTTTCCCATTATGATTTCAAAACACTTAAGTTTGTTTTAATCAAATGGTTTTTCCGGAAAATTAGTTTTGTTGATTTTACCACTTGTAAGATCGGGGATACATTCATCACTTTGTTTTTCATCCATTAACATGATAATTAACTCAAGTTCAACTTAATGACCTTGATTAACCACTTGTAGGATCACAAATTAATCATAACCTCTTGACTCATAAATTGAAATACCACTTGTAGGAAAAATGTCGATTCCTACTCCACACTTACCAACCTGGGAGTTCCGGCAATTCCACAACCTGTAGAATTTAACAATTTTTAAATGTTTCACAAAAACATTTTTTTTTAAAATGATGCTGATTCATGCTCCACGATTACCCACTTGGGAGCTCTGGCAAGTCATGATTTTAAGTAGAAAATGCTGTCACCCAAGCCTGACCAGCCTTGGGTGATTTTGAATCAACTCTATCCCAACCTCCTTTCAATTGATAAAAATCTTTTGCACTTTTCACTTTCCCATCTACCATCTTCCCAAATATATGTTTGACTTTCCCATTGAACACTTTTTCAGCATCAAATTCTCCTTTACCAGGGAAGAATTGATCTGAAATCTCAACTTTACCAACTTTCAACTTCAAATTTTCCTTTAACAGTGGCGGAAAGTTTTCCTCGTTCAACTCTGGAACTGAATTCTCATTCTTTTTCTCAACAGATGACTCCTCTGATTTTATGGAATCAGATTCATTGTCAGAACTACTCTCAGATTTTACAATCCATCTTTGTTTGTTCAAATCAACTTTTCTTTTGTAAAAACGTTTCGAACTTTCACCTTTTTCGAAAGTCGAATTTTCAAACACTTTGAACTTTTCTCTTGATTGTAATGTTTTATCAACACATTTCTTTTTCATTTCAAAGTTAGAAGAAACTCCCTGTTTTGAATAAGTGGACTGGTGGCAATTCCAAGCAATGTGTCCAGCTTTATGACATTTAAAACAGATTCTTTTGTCAACTCTTGGAACAAATTTCTTCATATTCTTTTTCTTTTCAGCAAGAAACTCTCGGTTTGACTGTCTCCAGAATGGTTTCTTCTGCTCTTCTTCAGAACTTCCTCCTGCAACAAATTTTGTTTTTGATTTATAATTTTTCTCATTTTTATAATTTTCTGAAGAACTAAAACCAAGACCTTTCTTTTTGAAATTACCGTTATGGTTTGGTTTCTTTTGAAAACCATAACCAGAACTGTAACCCTTTTTCTTGTTCAATCTCTGTTGAACTCTTGAAATGTACTGTTTAGATTTTTCAGCAAGATTTATATCTTTTATTTCAGAAATATTAGTTTCTGTTAATTTGAAAACATGTTTGATCTGTTCAGTTTTGACACTTCTTATTGGAAATTCCTCATCAGAATATAATTTGTCTGAATCATTCAAAGTATATGCCACTTTGATTGGTCCGTTATTCAAATTAGATTTTGATAACAGGAATTCTTTATTGTAAACCCTTTTGACTGGTGAACTCGGACTCTTTTCTGATGAACTCAAACTTTTAGATTTAGATTCCGACTTTGACTCTTCATCCATATCCAACACCTGATCGACCACTTTCTTTAACAACTCAGACTCATGATCAGTGTCAGATGATGTGAATGTGACATCAATGTTGTCTGGTAACTCATCAATGGTTTCAGACATTAACTTTATGTTGAGTGCCTTATTTAATCGTTCCTCATTTGGCTTTCGGGGAGAATAACTTTCATAGATCGAGGGCGGACACTTGTTATACTTAACACTTTGTTTCTTACCATTATCCTCTTCTGTCTTTTTATCTTGGAAAGCTTCAAGACCTGCAACAGTAGGATAAACTCGATCAATCAAATAATCACAAGTTGTATAACTCAATAGCAATCTTTTGATTCTTTCACTTTCAATCTTTTCGAGTTCCAAATCCTGCTTTAGCTTTGCACAATCTTCAATATACTCATTGATGACCTTCTGCTTTGTCATTAATGTTGAGCTCATCCTTGTCATTGCAGCATCAACTTCTGAATTTGTCTTTTTCAGACCATCAACTATTCTGTTCAACACATCATATGATTCCTTCACGTACTTCACATCAAACAACATTTTTTCTTTCAACTCTTCAAGTTCACGAATCTTCTTGTCCTTTTCTTCACAATGTTTGCAAGATTCTAAACATTTCAGACAAGGTTTCGTGATTTCAACAATCTTTTCAACCTCGACAACCTTCTCAACTTCAACGATTTTCTCAACTTCGATGATTTTCTCTATTATTTTTTCAACAATATCTGGTTTTCCATTGAATTCTAACTCTTTTTCACATCCTTCAACTTCAACCTTCTCTATTGAACTTTCTTCACCTTCTGCTTTCTCAGCTTCCAGTTTTATCTTTTCTTCAGCAATCCTTTTTGCTTCCAACTCTCTCTTCAATCTGGCAGCCTTCTTCTCATTCAGCATCTCAACCTTATCTGCAAAGAACAAATAAAAACTATCAGGATCCAAACCTTTTCTAGCTTTATTAATATATTCTTCTTCATCATCGGTATCTGCATCACTTCCTAATTCTTGAAAAATCGGTATTCTTTTCGGACTAGTTTTGACTTCTTCTTCCTGAATTCTAGCAACAAGACCTGAACCGGGTGGAATGTATTTGTCCCAGCTAAAACCCTCTGCAACTTTTTCATCATCTTGATTAACAAGATAAGCTTTTTTCTTTTCAACATCAATGGCACGGGATGATGATGGTTGTTGATCAATTTGATGAAAAATTGATTTTTGATAATAATCATTCTTTTCTTGTCTTCCGGTTGCTTCATTATATTTGCATTCTCGTTTAAAATGTCCCCTTTCTTTGCAACGAAAACAAGTAACCTTTGATTTGTCAAATCCTATTGGAGATGCACTCATTTCACGAAAATCATCTCTACCGGTGATTTGTTGGAATTTTTATGCTCTTCTAATAGCACTAGCTAAACACCATTTGATATCCATCAACTCAAGTTCTACAGTATCAGTCTGGTCATAATCTTCTTTGGTGAGCATTGGATTTCCAATTCGTCCAGCAACTAAACTTTCATATGAATCTAACATAGCAACAAGTGATGCCATGTGTTGCTTAGCTATTTCTGGAGACAGATTTTGACCATTTTGAATGTTCAATGTAACATTGCATTGCAGATTCGTTGAATTCTGTCGTTGAGGACTTGTTGTTGTATAATTTGAATCAAAGCTTGAATACGAAGATGAATGTCCACCACTCTGAGTTACAGTACTGCCCTTTTTTTCAGAAGAACTATCAGCACTGAAAGCAGTCTTAATCTTTGGACTTGGAGTAGTCTCAAATTTGTTTCCTCTGTAGTATAAACTGACATCTTGTTGAGCATTTGGATTATTCATGATAGCCGTTTTCTGAATATCCAATTCATGTTCTTCAATTTTCTGAATAAACTTTGCCAAATTCATACTTTCAGATTTTCTCATGTGTTTTAAGATCAGCAAATATGTTCCCCATTTATTCTGAGGTAACGCATCGGCCAGCTTATCAACCCATTCATCGTCGTCTTTCTTTATTTCCAATCTTCCCATTTCTAAAACAAGATGACAATATCTATCAATAGTCGCTTTTGTTGTTTCTCCTTCAAATGCAACAAACATATCAAATGACTTCTTTAATAAAGCTTTTTTGTTCTTGATCATATCTGCACTTCCTTTAAACTTTTGAATTAATGCCAGCCAAATTGATCTAGCAGTGTCTTCATGTTGAAGCAAAACAAAGATGTCTTCTTTTACTGCTTGTTGAAGAATGCTAATCATCATTTTTTCACTTGTGTATTTCAATTTTTCAACATCTGAATAGTCACTAAACACTTTTTCAAGCCCACGTTCATTTTTCGGTTTCACATAATCCACCTCTAACGCACACCATGCATCGAATTTATAAACTTGCACCCAATTTTCAAACCGATTCTGCCATCCTCTAAAATCTTCAATGTACATAAGCTTCGGTGGTTTTTGATAAGTTCGCGTCTCGTTCTCACTGTAAAGAGTTTCAGTAGCTGTAACAGGAGCAACTGGTGTAGCAAACGCATTGTAAAATTCTTCATCCATGTTTCGGAAAATTTTTACAAAAACACAAGTTCACACGAAATACAATCTCAAGCGAAAACACTTTTTGGTGTAGAATACCCTTCAAGCGAAATACTCTTCAAACGAAATAGCACCAACTCAAACGAAATACCCCTTTGGTGTGAAATGACAACTTTCAAGCAGTTGATTTCGTTAGAAAACAAAGTTTATTCCGTGCGAAATAGCGCTGACATCATACAGTCCAAGAACATTTTCAAACGAAATGACCAATTTTAACCAGTTTTAGATCGATTTTAGGTCCAATTCTTTCAAGGATTCGTTAAAACACTGTTTCAACTATAATGTGTGAAATTCAAATCATTTTGACCATTAAATCTTGTTTAATTTTGAAAAGAAGGTGTAGAGGTCAGAAAATATGGTGAATCGAGCTGATTTGGCAAGAACTCTTCCTCCTGAGCTCTGATACCACTTGTAGGATCGTGAGACGATCTAAACGAGTCTATCAGAAGAGTTCTCGGTCTAATCAGAGGCGGAATTCATTGATTAGGCTGTGTAACAGCTTGATTCACTCTTAATTGTCTTGTTTTATTGATATAACACGTATACGGATCAGTAGACACGTCGGCAGCAGTTCGGTACCGGAAACATGAACGTTACAAATGAACTAGCATGACAGGTATTTATAGGTGAGGGTGTTTCGCACGAAATAGACAACATGTATTTCGTGCGAAATAGCCAATTGCTATTTCGTACGAAATAGCACAAGTTGATTTCGTGCGAAACCAACTTTCAACCCTAAAAACCTGTTTTCTCGTACAATATGCCCTGATCTAACAATTCTATTACAAGACTCGATACAAGACGAAGTCGACAGACGTATGCACCAACAATGTTTATAATTCAGATGTCGAATGAAGTATCACATAATCCATAAGTTCATGCTAATAATGAAAATCCTTTGGATAAAAATGCTATAGAAAATCTAATAGCCCAAGGAATAGCTAATGCTTTACCTTTAATAATTAAAGTCGTTAAAAACCCCGTAGAACCCACCAAAGTTATGAGTAGCAAGCATACTCGTGACGATAGTTTTAGCCATAGTGTCAATGGAGGTAATGATGATATTATCAAAACCCCATTTCCTAAGAAAAAGAAGACGATGACTCTCGGGTGTACCTACAAAGAATTTCTAGCTTGTAAACCAACTGAGTTCGCAGACAGTGAAGGAGCCACGACTGCTCTGCGATGGTTGGAAAAGACGGAAGCTGTTCTTAAAATCAGCAAATGTGCCGAAGAAGATAAGGTGATGTATGCTTCCAACCTCTTTAAAGAAAAAGCCTTAGAATGGTGGAATACAATTCTTCAGGCAAAAGGAAGTGACATGGCTTATGCCATGAGCTGGGAAAAATTCAAGGAAATGGCAGAAAGGAAATTTTGTCCTCCTCATGAAAAGGAGCGAATGGCTAACGAGTTCCTAAACCATAAAATGATAGACGTGAATTGTCGTGAATATACGACAACGTTATTCGAATATGCAAGAATGGTACCAACTCTGGCTTTGCTAGAACCCGTACTAATTTCTCGTTATATTTGGGGATTAGTGAGCGAAATCCGAGACATAGTCAAGGCCGTTAGACCACAGACTATTAAAGAAGCAGTTGAACTAGCCAACATCCTGAGAGATGGACTAATCCGCACAAGAGAAGAAAACAAGAAGAAGGAGTTAGCCTAGAAAATTTCCCAAGAATTCTACAAGAAGAAAGGAACTGAACCTTCATTGGAGCAACCTACCTGCAGAAGCTATAACAAAAAGCATTCAGGAAGATGCCGTTTTTGGAGAACACCCTACTGTGACTTTTGCAAGATGACCAGGCATATAGAAGAAGAGTGTAGAAGGAAGACTAATATTTGTTACAATTGCGGAGAGACGGGACACATCAAACCATATTGCCCGAAACTGACTAAAGCACTCGACAACCAGGCAAAAACAACAGACGGAGCTAAGAAGAACGCGCGAGCATTCGTTCTAACTACGCAAGAAGCAGAAATGATTCCAGCCATAATCGCTGATATGTAATATCTAAGTTAAGTTATTATTGACCCTAGTACAAATGAAAGTTTATAAATAAATGCATCCTGTCAAATACTTCATCTATTCAGAACCATAATATTGTTTGGTCTTCACTTTCATTGAATCATCTATTTGGTTACGACGCCTTGTGGTGGCGTTTTCTTTAATTTAAAGCTTGAGCTAATCTCATTTTCACACCTGATGTATGGATTTATTTATTCTAATTTCTGTTGGTTCATTACCTTAAAACAGTCTTAATACAATTATGTGTTAAGATAAGAGTACACAAATTCGTATCATATTCCGGTGTACCTCTTAACGTTTCTTTCATGATTAAATCGAAAAATCTATGATATTAATTTGGTCTTTCATCATCAGCTGAAAATCCTATAATATTTTGAAATTTTCTTCATTAAAACTTTCAGTTGATTACGAAAACGGTGAATTTGTTCGGTCACCGTAATTATTGAGCTATTTCAATCACTACGACACCTTGCAGCGTCGGTATAAGCTTGTAGCTTGGGCTAATCATAATCATATGAATCATCCAAAACCACGTATGTCTTTTCTTTGATTCATTATTCAAAAGTAGTCTTGATACAATTATGTATTAAGACAATGATACACTAAACTCTATTGTGTTTCGGTGTATCCTTGCAATTCAATAAATGTCAACACATTGATTTTTCTTATGTCATGGTTCGATAGTTGACAAATCATTTTCGTGCTTCTATTTCATTCGAGCTTGTTAATTCTGAGTCTTCCTCAGTTGACAATCAAATTAATTTTCCTTTGACAATAAATTCTGTTGATTTTAAAAGTCATTCACCCCTTGTAAACATTCAATATAGATATCTATTGATCATATATCTCTTTTGGCTTGAACCTAATCACCTTGAAAACTATATCATTTTATCTCATTCATTTGACATCAATTTCTAGATCTAATTCAGTTAAACCATTGCTTTCTAAATTGTTATATGATACCCTCGTATTCATTTGAACATACCTTGATTCTGTGTCATTTACCTTAATATTGTTCTTATTGACTAAGACGTAACATAAATCTAAAAGAGACATCGTAGCTCAAATCTCGAGGACGAGATTTAAAACAAGGTGGGGAGGATGTAACATTCCATTTTTTTTCATATAAAAGTTATAGGTTGTTTAAATTTATTAACCACTAGTAACTAGCTTTATTTTTAATATAATTATTTGACCCAAATAGTTTTAAAAAAAACTATTTTATATATAGTTGGTTGGAATGTTATACTAATTAATTGGTCTGTATATGAGTGACCTTTCTATTAAAATAAAAGTATATAAAAACTTATATTAATAGACAGGTAGATTACAGATAAGTTGACTGTTATAAATATGAAGTATCTAGACGGGCCTAGAAACCGTTTAATAATTAAATTATAAAAATACAATATATTTGAACATACTCTGTTTTTAATGAAACTTTGTTAAAAATGTAGATACAAATATTCTCGTTCTAATGACATATTCATTATTTTATAAAACGTCATATTTTAGAAGTTATACGCGTCAAATAAGTGAAGTAGGTGAATTAATTATAATAATAAAATAATATTAAAATTTAAAACATATAAAATGAATCATAGTATACGTGTGTGCATATGATCAAAAGTGGAATGTAGGCATTTAATGCCAATGTCTACGTGTGTGTGCGCTTGTATTTGTGGCATCAAAGAAAGAAAAGAAATGATAACTCACAATTTCATTGTATACGTGTAAGATAGAAATGAATTTCTTCCTTTGATTGATTAATGTTCATTTGCTATAATTTTTTTTTTTTGAATGGCAAACCTTACATACTCCTAAACTACACCAAATAAATACTAATCTACTCCTTGCTTGGGATTGAACCCAAGACCTCCCACTAAGAGGCAAGAGCCTCTACCAAGTGGGCTACTCCCACATTGGCGTTCATTTGCTATAAATAAGTCACCATTTTCATTCCTTCGAAGATCCTTTCTGTCGCCATCTCCTTTCAAATCTATACCTTTAATTTCTATTTTAATAATAATAGTAATAATAGAGCCCTGCCCCGTTTTAAGTGTTTTAACTCCCGATCACCGCTACCCTTTCTGATTGATCTGGAGCCCCATAACGCATGTCAAGGCTCTGCCCGACTAAGTTCGTTTGGGTTCGGTCTCGTGACATAGGGATAAGGTTGAATTAGGGGTACTATACTTAACACGAGTGCATTATATATTTTTAAAATAGCTCAGAAGTTATACCGAAGACTCTACCAGGAGGCTTTCTAGTTGAACCCTAAAGTTACAAAGTGAGACATTCGCCTTTTTATCACCTTTTTGTGATACAATTATATCTAAAAATGCTTTCCAAAAATCCTAAATATTTACCAGTTATACTTACAGTGATTAAATTTTTATATTCTGTAATAACTACCGGTATGGGAGGTTTTATACATTACTTGACCCTCGTTACTATTGGCCAAAAAGTTAGCCAATAGTAACATGCCCACAATCACAGGGGGAATTGTGCCCCAGTGGCCATAGCCTATAACTAATATTATTTTTAACATTAAATCATTAATAAATTTAATGTATGATGGAGATAAATCTAAATGGTGTATATATAAAATAGAGCTTTATTAATCATTATTAAAAAAAATATATTAAAGATAATATATTTAATAACCCTAAATTACTATTTACATTATAAAATAATGTTTAGTCTATAAATGTATACCATAATAAAATAGTCAAATATAATATATTCTACTATACTAAGATTATATTTTTAGTCTTAGTCACGTTAATATATTAAATAATAATATTACAATTATTTAATTAATATATTATATTTGATAAGTTATAGTAGTTTGACAGAAAATGATATATTTCATTTTTGGGCTAAGTAATTTTGTGCCATAGAAAATATATTTGACAAAGTAATATCACGGGACACTACTAAGTTCAGAGTTACTAGTTGAGAGAATGATCAACAGTGACATGACTACAGGCACTAGTTGAGAGAATGATCAACAGTGTTATGACCAGAGTCACTAGTTGAAAGAATGATCAACAGTGATATGACCACAATTACTAGTTGAGAGAATGATCAACAGTAATATGATCCGAGTCACTAGTTGAAAGAATGATCAACAGTGATATGGCCACAATTACTAGTTGAGAGAATGATCAACAGTAATATGACCCGAGTCACTAGTTGAGAGAATGATCAACAGTGATTTGACCATCGTCACAGGAATCGCCTTGTGACCAATATAATAGTAAGATATACTATATATCTATTACTTGATAAATTCACTATTGGACGAAAATGAGCCAATGAGTGATTTGACCACTGTCACATCGGAACTGCCACCATGTGACAAATACTGATTGAGTTGAGTAAATATAAATAAATATAAAAACTTTGATACTGTAAAGTATAACAATATATTTTATAAAAATGGAATGAACTCGCCAGTATTTATTACTGATAAAATATTTTCAAAACGTGTTTCAGGTAATTTGCTGTAAAGATAATAGAAGCCAACTATGGAGCACTGAAGGCTTAAATAAAGTGGCTATAATTACCTGAATAAAAGAAGAAATTTATGTTTTATTTATTTGGGTTTATCCCTATAAAAACATTTGAATGAAATACGGGTTTTAGCCCATTTGTTTTATATTACAAGTTCGGTGTTTTATAAACTCTGAAATTATTTCCTAACTACGATCCTGAAGAAAAATTTTCCGCTGCGTATCTGATAAACACCGATACCATCTAGCTGGTTCACGGCTCTCGCTCCCAGGGTGGGGTCGGGGGCCGTGACATATTTCAACAGAACCAGTTTGATTTGCAGCAGTGTTTTCAACTTGGTCATTTTTTTCTAAACCCTATGCCAAATTTTACATTGCTTTCAAGCTGTTTTTCAAGCATAATCTCATAACCTTTGCAGGATTCCACCCATTTTTCACAAGTGATTTGGGTGGTTTCCAACTCCTTTTTACAAACTTGATATTTTTCTATCATAGTCTGAAGTTGGTCCTTGGTTATGCTATGCTCTTGTTTGAGGCTGCAAATCTCATTTTCTTTTTCTGACAATTTGTTTTTCAATTCTTTTAAAGATTTTTCAAATTGTACTTCATCATTTAACACTCTATCCCTAAGGTTTTCATTCACCTCTTTGATGTTTGCAAATGCTATGATGCATTTGTCTGAACAAAGGTTTTTAAGAACCTGAGGTGATACCTTAGCTGCAGCCATCATGGCACAATCACAGACATGTTCTTTTTCATCTGGCACTTTCTCTTCTTTTTAACCTTGTTTCTTCTCTTCTTCTTCTTCAGACCAGGGGTCAGACAGTGGTTCCAACAGGGGTTCTGAACTTTCTCCCTACAGTATTTCATTAGCAACAGTTGTAACCACTGCTTCAGCAATTTCATCCACTGTTTCAGCACTGGATGTTCCTTCTTCAGTTTCCAGCCCTTTAGGAATTGACTCTAATGCTACAAAACAGAATTCATCACTAAAAACAGCATCATTAGCATATAGAGCAAAATTTTCATCTCCTAATTCCTCAGGCAAGCTACTCCAATCAACAAAGCCTTGTGTGAAAAAACTTTTCTGATCTGCTTGAACAGCTGTTTGAGGTGCAGCTTGTTGAGGTGCAGCTTGTTGTACCTGAGCCAGAGGAATTGGGGCTTGGACATACTATATCTGAGGAACAATGGTTTAGATATAATGCACAGGAACAGGGGTTGCAGGATGTGCATAGTGAGCAGTGTTTACATGGGCAGCAGGGGCATATTGGGAATAATGCATAGTGGTTTGGTTACTTTGTGGTCTAGGGTTTGAGCTAGGATGTGTGATTATTGGTCCACTGTTTTGACTCCTACATTTTCTAGCAAAGTGACCTAACCTATTACACTTGTAGTATTTTATTTTTGATTTATCCAACCCCACTTTTAAATTCCCATGTAAACCTGGAAATTTTCTCCCTGTCCTTTTGTAAAACTTGATGGTTCTAACACTTAGCAGTGCAAGTTGGTGCAAAATATCCATCTCTTCCAGATCAGTTGGATCAAAATGCTGGAGATCATTGAGTTCAAAGCATAGATTATCAGAATTCTGGCTTTCTCCATTTGCTGTGAAAGCATAATTGGATGAGTGAGAATCAGAGTTAAAATTTCCACCAGCTGTTATGTCAATAAAGTGATCATAACTCTGATCCTTACTACTGCCAGATTCTTCCTGACACAAAAGAGCTATGTTGGCAAATGAATAATCATCTGCAACTTTCCCAGACTCTTGCAACTTCTTTTTCTGAATCAACTCCCTTTCATAGGTCAGGAGTCTACCATGAAGTTGGGTCAGGGTCAGATCTTTGAACCTAACTGAATTCCTAGTTACAAAAGCAATTGTATCCCATTTATCAGGAAGTGACCTAAGAAACATGCTAGTTTGTGTTGCATTAGCAAATTCAACATTAACAAGTTTTAGTTCACTTAGGAGACAACTAAATCGCTCAAACTGTTGTGTTAATGATTCACCCTTAATGTGACAAAAGGTTTCATACTGTTGATTCAAAATTTCCCTGTTATTTTCAATTACTTCTTCAGTCCCCCAAACTGTTTCTTAAGTGCATCCCACAATTCCTTGGCATTGTTACAATGTAACAGCCCAGCACAAATTTCATTTGGTAGTGCGGATACAACGATGCTAAATGCCTTGGCATCCAGTTCAATTTTCTGAAAATCCTGGTCAGTATAGTTCTCAATTTTCTTAGGAACAAAGACCTTTAGATCCTCATCACTCAGCACCATTGGAACATGTGGTCCAAAGATAACCGACTTCCAACATCCGGTATTCTGTTGAGCTAGGATGTGACCCATCCTTCACTGCCAGATGTTGTATTCAGATCTCTTCAACATAGGTGGTTTGAAGAGTGAGCCGATGTTATTATTAACATCCTGTGATTGTGACGTCATTCTGGTTGTTTTACAGGCACTGAATAATCAACTTTGTATGTGATAATACCTTACTCTATTTTTCAACAAAACGAATAATTAAAAGTATCAATGATTATGAGCTGAACTTTTACATCAAAATGATTGTTAGATCAAGTTTGACTGTCCTGCTCCGATACCAATTGTTAGGATCTGAGTTTCTTATGATTGTGCTTGTTTGATAATTATGAAGATGAATTAGTAATAAGTGCAACGGAATTAAATGGAACAAACTTTCAACACACAATCAAATGAGAGAATTGCTTTCAACAAACATGTTTAACATGAAATCGAATGATTATATTTATTACAATCTTCAATAACAATGCATGCATGCATACAATCTCCCCTCAGCCTGGCTCAAAATGGTTTGTTCGTACAGAATGACTTGTGATGAAGAGAGCTAATAGAACAGTACAGGGTACTGTTCTATTTATAGTACTGAACAAACCACTGAAGCATCTTTGCTAACATCACCATGAAAGTGACATCTAACCTCCTAACAACCTATAACCACTGATCTATACAAGCATTGCTTTCTAACTACTGATTACAAATACAATACAATAAGGAAGGTAAACTACTGCTTCTTATTCCATTGTTATACTCCTAGCAGTGCTTTGTGTCTTCAGTAGTACTTGAACCATGACAGTAGATTGAGCATCAGTGCTTTGTCTTCAACAGTCTTTAGTGATCAGCAGTTGTTTGTGAAGGGAAGTACTTAGAAGTCATCAGATGTTAGGACACATTCAAGGAGGAAAACTGATGCAAACAACTGCTTATTCTGAATCCACTGATCTGATGCAGTTTTGGCTTTACTCAACTGTTCCTTTGTAGGGTTCAATCCCAACAAGGGTAGAGATATGAATCTGGCAAGTGTGTTCGCTTGGTCTTTTGGTAGGTCACGTAGGGGAGGAAAAAGGGCTACTTTGGACATGGGCCCTTACATCACGAAGTTGGCGCAGAATTTGGGAGTTTTTCAGAAATACAATGTGAACACGTTGCACCCAGGACCTGCATCGAGGCACTTTAATGTGAAGGATTTACAGTTAGCAGGTATCGTGAGTATGACTGAGCCAGTGACTTGGGTTGATGCGAGGCAGGGGCCTCAGGTTATGCCACCCACGGGTCATCCAGCAGATGATGTGATGCAGGCTATCTATCTGCCAGCTCGCCAGATTCCTAGACAGAGACATGAGATACCAGCTCCTCAATATCCATGCCGCCAGGCGCCACCGGATCCACTCACTTTGGCTTTACTTTATGAGCGGATAGATGCGGGATTTTGTAGGATGGATTATCGTCAGGATAGGCAGGATGGGGCTATCAAATACATGATGGACAGGATGAGCATGAGGGTGCCGGATTCCTTTCATCCTTATGTGGACCCGGTTTGGTTCCCTATACCGGGCCACTATGATCCTACAGGTGGTGCTAGTAGTTCTGGTATGGAAGCAGGTCAGGGATCTGGATATGTGCAGCCGGAACCCGAGTTTCAGGTATTTGAGCAGAGTGTTGATAGTGATGAAGAGATGGAGGAAGAGGAGGAAGTTGAAAGCGACGACGAAGATTAGTATGGGGATTACAACATGCGAGGAGCGATTTGGAGTATCTTTTTAGATATTTTCTTTTTCTTTTATGTTGTTTTCATCTAATCTCGTCTGTACTAATATTTTAAACACTTTGCTACTTGGATGGCAGGGATGGGTTGGTAGTTACTTGGATGGTTGTTGAACTTTGAAACACTTATTATCTATCGTATCTTCTTTGGTATATATTTTGATTTGATAGGTATGGTGTGTTTATGTCGTTTTCATTCGCGTGTCCAAGATTAGGAGTTGTTAGCTGAGCGCGTTTTGAATTGGAGGGCTTATGTGGAAATGACTGGCACTTTGACAGTCTCACATACTCAGCTAAGTCGTTTCCCTTGTATTCTTTTCTTTATTTAATTCGTTTTCAGTTTTTATTTTTAGGTAGTTTTGAGTCGTATTTCCGTTCTTGCATTAGGGACAATGCAATCTTTAAGTGTGGGGATGGGATACATGTAAATAGTAGTAGTAATCGAGTCTTAAATATGAAAAATACAAAAAAAAAATTAAAAAATTGAAAAATCCAAAAAAATTGAAAAATCAGAAAATGTCTTTCGAATAAAGAAGTTTGCAAATTAATACGGAAAATGATAGAAAAGATGAGTTTTTATTCGGGTTCAAATAATAATAATATGGGATTAAAATAAATCGAGCTTGTGTCTAGTTAGGGATATGTGAATAGGCCCGAGTTTGGTTTTAGGTCCCTTTGATTTAATATACCTTAATTGTCGGTCTACTAGTGGGTTTTCATCTGGGAAATATGGGAAATTGAAACCGCCAATAAGAGTATAAAGAATGCCGTTATAAGTTAAAACCGTTAGAATTTGTAATCATGAAAAAGAAAAAAGGAAAAAAAATAGAAAAAATGAGCTAGAAACTGAATGAAAGTAGCGTAGGCCTATATAATCTTGGTTGGGGATAGTGACTTTACAACCGGAATACCTCTAGGATGTGTGAAATCGAACTTGCAAATAAAAATTACCGACGCCTATGTAATCCAAGTTGGGGATAGCGACTCTATAGCCGGAATATCTCTGGGTTAGGTAAAGCAACGTCTACGCTCATTAAAAGAAAGAAAAGAAAAAAATGGAAAGAAAGAAAAATGATGAAAAATGAAAAAAATGATTTTAAATTCTCTTGGTTTTGATATAAGACGGTTAGGAATTGGTTCAGTGATCGTTCCTTTTGTTCTATAAGCTTGAGGCGGGATTAGGTGGACCGTAGCTTCTAGCGTGAGACCCTAGGTAGATTGACCGCACTTAAACTAAATTCGCATGATAAGGGCATAGGATCGAATTTTGGTTTAAAGGGACAAATATATTCGCAATCGTGGCTAATGCAAGTTTTGATTTTAATAAAATATAAATAAGTTTTTGACCCGAGTATCTATTTATCTCTGATTCCGTTGCATAATTCGTTTTCGAGGACGAAAAAAGAGTAAGTGTGGGGATATTCGATGTATTGCAAAATACATCCATTTATCATGTATAGTTTGTGCGTTTTTCATATTCTTTTAGTTTAGTTTTAGTTAGAATTTCGTTACTTTGATCAAGTCTTGTGTTTTCAGGTTGTTGGTGCTTAAAACGTCGAAAAACGAAGAGTTGGATGGCTGGGAAACGAGTTGGAAAAGAGTTAGAATAATTTCTGGAATTTTTGGGATGTTGAAGCTGGTCAAAATTCGGAACTTTATGTGAAAATGGAGCCTTGGCGCTACACCTCCCCAATAAGCAAAGACCTACGCGCTACACCTAGACCCTTAGGAGATATTGGTTGATTTTCATGGCGCCGCGTGGTGCGACGCTTGTATTGGATACCCGTCGCGTGGCGCGACGGGGTGGTTTCCGGAAAAGAATGATTTTTGTTGTTGGCTTCTTATCACAAACATATATATACTTCATAAACTTCCACAAAACCCTAGTTACGAACTCAAGAAACCCTAGGCGAATTTCAGAGCAGATTTTACGTATTTCGGAGCGTTTTGGCTTGCAAGAATCATCCGATTGAAGCTCGGAGCATAGGAAAGAAGATTGTCCGGGTCTAATCTCCCGGTTTTCATTATTTTCTTGTTTTCGATACTTTAATGATGAATTCTTGTTTTGAACTTATTTACTTTGATTTTAGACATAATGTTTTCCAGCTAAAACTCTTGTTACTACCTAGGTTAGATGATAGTTTAATGAAGTTTGGATTTTTAACGGTTTTCTATTGTTTGGTTATGGATTGATCTTTGAAAGTAAAGAATTCTAGAACCTTTAATTTGGTGCATATGCGTATTTAGATTTGATTGTTGATTATTTACTGTTTCACATAAATTTTGGTGGATGTCTTTCACATAATGAATTTGTGTTGATTATTCGTATCTTTGCGGGTTCGAGTGATCTTTGGGTAAATCAGCAGATAGCCTTAGAAACAGTAATTAAAATACAATTAGAACCAGGTATTCTGCTTAACTTGTCGCTGAGAGGCTCGAGTTTGTTAGTAGGTCTCGGTACGATATATAGCTAAGATAGTTTTTGAGAGAAGTTGGTCTTAGTTCCCTAATCGCATCTGTGTCTATTAAACCAAGTTAGAATCTAGGATTGCCTTAGACTTTCGTGCTGAGAGGTAGATTGTCGTATTAGGGCACTTTTAGAGACATTAGAGGACTGACAGGAAGTCTAACAACCGGTGTTCACAACAGCCTTGTAGGCTCCTAGGTTTCTTCCTGAGAAGGCTCGGGAGGTCTTAGTAGAGATACCTTAGGGTTTAGTACTTTACGATCCCGGTTCCATACCGCAGTAGTACCGTTAGAAATCCATTCTTAGTTAAACTAGATTCAACCTAGGTAGTCGTTAATCTCTATTGAATTAAGCCTTAGTTCTTATTCGTGCCATAGTCTAGTTTTAATTTAATTCCAATTCTAGGATTTTAGTAAACCCCCCCCCCCCCCCCTCAAAACATAAAAACAGTTAAGTTAGTGTCAGTGTTTGTCTAAATAAAGTCTTTAACGTAGTTAATTAGAGTCCTTGTGGGGTCGACATCCGGACTTGCTTTTCTTTACTAGAGTCGACCAGTTCACTTGCTGGTTAGTAGTTTAGTTGAGTTAGAGAGTCTAGATTATTATTACTTGAGTCTAATTTTAGGTTTATTTTAGTTGATTTTATTTGAACTACTTCAAGCACATTAGTGTGAACCTAGAATCTGAAACTTGAAGAACTTTACCTTTATCTTATGTGACTTCCTCGGATGAGTGATTTCTAGATTTTCACATTAAACTTTGTTTTTCTGATTCTTATTAACTGGTAAATCTTGACCACTTGTGTTGATTATGTGAAACGTTTATTATATTTGAATTGTTTGTCGTTTGGCAACATACTTACGTTGTTAGCGGGTTGGTAAATTGGTGGGTAATTGGTATAATTAAACGGGTTATAGGTTGTATGGTGAATCTTAAAAACTATCCCTAATAATTAATCAAAGTCATTAATTCCAAGGCCATGTCTATGTGGTGTTATGAATCTGTAAAAGGGGTTTTTGTGTTAAACTTGCAATCAGGATTCTGGGTGGGAGTTGCTTTTCTTTTATATATAATAATTCTCTAGTTAAACAGTAACCACAAATTCCCTGTGGATACGATACCCTACTTATGCTATCTACGTAGTTTAATTAGGTTTTTGATTGACTCTGACGACAATTATCATTAGAAGTGGTCATTTAAGTGATTGACTCTGACCTAGTTACCCGAAACCGCATACCCATTTACTCGGAGGTGGTTACGGTTGAGGAGGATAGCTTCCGTGTTTGATGTTGGATTCATTAAAGTTGTCAAAGTGGTCATTTAAGTGATCGTCACCAAGTCTTTCATTAGAAGGGTTGAAGATTGTTGTGCTTTGCTAGAAAGATCAAGTCTGGCCAAAGTGGGAGAAGACATGATATCATCAATCAAAGGGAAGTCTGTAAATGCAGTACCTTATGATCGTTGCTTATCAGTGTTATACAGAATTATAGCAACAGTTAAGGAGGAGTCTGTAAGTGTAGTAACCTGCAAGTAACTGTGGCTTTATCAATTCTTGTCAACAAAAGTCAACAAGGAAAGGATTCAATAATCCCTCACAACTATTCAGGGAAAGTATTCTTGAAGGAGTGTGAGGGAAAGTATTCTTGAAGGCTTGACAAGGAAAGTTTTCCTAAAGCCTTGTCACAGAATGTTTGAATGTTTTCCTGAAGCCTTGTCAGGGAAGGTTTCCCTAAAGCTTTATACTTTTCTATATTTCCCTGAAGGTTTAGGTTCGATACTTATTTGTCTAGTATATATATATATATATATATATACAGGACAAAGATCCGTTAGGAACCACCCTTTATTGCGAGAACCAATGTGAACACAACTAAAAATACCTAAAAATAGCTAAAAAACACACAAATTTTTTTTTAAATATTTTTTATAAAAAAAAATCGCCACTTTTAGTAGCAAAAAAAAAATTTTAATTTTTTTTTTGCTACTAAAAGTAGCGATTTTAACTTAAAAAATAAAATAAATATACATATTTTTGGGTGTTTTTTTGATTTTTTTAGATTTTTTTTTTTTAGGTTTTTTGAGGGTTTAATTTTTAACATTTTAGCTTGGGGGGGGGGGGGGTTAGGTTTTTTTTTTTATGTTTTTTGTGGGTTTTAGTTTTTAGCATTTAGCTTGGGGGGGGGGGTTAGGTTTTTGAGGGGTGGGGAGGGGGTTAGGTTTTTTTTTTTTTTTTTGGGGGGGGGGGGGGGGGGTGGGTGGGTTAGGTTTTTGGGGGAGGGGGTGGGGGTTAGGTTTTTTTATGTTTTTTTTAGGTTTTTTTAGCTATTTTAGGTTGTGTTCACATTGATTCTCGCGGTTCTCGCAATAAAGGTGGTTCTCGCATGAACCTTACCCTATATATATATATGTTATATTAGGTTAGATTTGACATTCATTCAATTGAGAGAGATGAGAGTTTAGAGAGAGAAAGTGTGGGTTTAGGTCTGTATGACCTAAACCAGAGTTTAGATGCATGTGTACTCTTTCGGTTTATGTAAATCTGTGATGATTGATTAATGAAAGAGTTCGTTTACATCTCGTTTCTTCTACACTTTCTTATGTATTGTGTTTACGTCCTTATCAAGTGCAATGTTTGTGGTGTTTGTCATCGATTTAGGGGGTCCCGAGGATGTAACAACAATATTTAGCTAATGGTGAAGCTATATTAAGCATTAACCTTAAATTTGTAAGAATCAAATTCAAAATCCCCAAAATAGAATCAACATGTAAATTAGAAATTACGTCTGTGGACCTTGATAAAAAAAATAATATATATATATATATATAGGGTTGAGTTCATTTAAGAACTCTAAATAACTACAACTCTAAATAACTACAGAACTTTCAGAACTCTTAATAAACAATCATTTTATATATAAGTTTTTGTATTTAGGATCTTTTTATCATTTATTATATATATTTCTTTGATTACATACATGTTAAAAGTAGTTTACATATGTTTAATTGCCAAAATTATATATATGTGTGTCATAACTAATTACATATATGTAAAAAACTAGTTTACATATGTGTAATTATAAAATTATATATAAAAAATGATAAAATTACTCTTAACATGTATGTACTCGTAAGAATACACATAATAAATGATAAAATTATCCTAAACATAAAATATATAAATAAAGAGATTGTTTATTAGGAGTTCTGCGAGTTCTGTAAATATTTATGGTTCTGAAATGATCCTGGCCCTATATATATATATATATATATATATATATATATATAGAGGTCGGTTAACGTACAATAGGGCTTATCGTACATTACGTACGCGATAACCCCAGCCGTCAGATCTTCATCTTCCATGCGATTTCATACCTCCATGCGAACTGTACGAACTGTGCGAATTCAATCTTCCACATGCGATTTTCTCCATCTACACACCCCATGCCATTTTTCATATTACCCCATGCTAACCATTTTTTCACATGTGATATTCAATCTTCCACTTGCGATTCTACACACCCCATGCCATTTTTCATATTACCCCATGTTAGCCATTTTTCCACATGCGATATTCAATCTTCCACATGCGATTCTACACACCCCATGTCATTTTTCACATTACCCCATGCTGCCATTTTTTCACATGCGATATTCAATCTTCCACATGCGATTCTACACACCCCATGCCATTTTTCACATTACCCCATGCTTTCATTTTTTCACATGCGATTTTCAATCTTCCACATGCGATTTTGTCCATCTACACACCCCATGCCATTTTTCACACTACCCCATGCTAACCATTTTTTCACATGCGATATGTATTGAATTCGCACCAGATCCGCACCTGATCGAACGGCTGGGATGATCGCGTACGTATCGTACGATAAGCGCATTTGTATTTTACTCTTTACCTATATATATATATATATATATATATATATATATATATATATATATATATATAAATTCTTTTAAAATTTGGAGGACCTATTAGACTGGGGCCCAAAACTGTGGCTTCAAAATACTTCCCCTTGAACCAACCCTAAAATTAGACTAATGTTTGCGGTGTTGTATTTGACTTAACCAACCCTAAACTTACGTATTTGACTTACTTTTTATAGACCTTTTTTATATTTATTAGAGATAATATCGGTATTCAGGGTTTTGTTATGTGGTCCTCGATTTTTTGGAGAGATGATCTTTAGGCTGAGTGCTCACACATGTACCATCGCTTTTGGGTTTATTCATAAACAATGAATTAAATTAACCTTTTTCATTTTTGGTTCAAAACGTTAACAATGAACTAATGGTTGTATGTGGAATCGGTATGGCTCGAGAAAACAGTGTCTGATATCTATTAATGGTTAGGTTTCATGGTCATAACTTCATGCCCCACACGACATACCACCCTCATTGGATCCTGATGTAGCTGTCGTGGGCTAATAAAAACAAGTATTTTGTGTAAATACCTATACGAGTACAGGTAAGTAAGGTCGTCCCCACAGCAAATTTGTGGTTAGTGTCTAGATAAATTATCAAATTAATTAACTACTAATTTTGTTTTGGGAGTTTTGATTGATTTGAAGAAAATTGTAAAAGTAATAAGAAAAGTGATCAGTGTTTTGGAAAACCTAACCTCCTGCAAGTTTAGGTTTTAGGTTTACACAAGATTGGCTAGTTATTTGGACACCATATAAACATAGTGTTGAAAAATCAGTTAACGTGGCAATCAAAATAGTTTGTCATCAAACCATATAATTCAATTACCCAATCTACCTATATCAAGTCAACCCCTTTAGTCACCCAACTTGTTCTAGGTTTTTTCATCAACCAAGCACATTTATAAAGAAAGAACTCAAAACAAAGATAAATTGTTTCAATTAACTAATACATCAATCTGATTCATAAAGTTTTGATAAAGATCAGATCCAAAATATAACTAACCAAACACAATATAAAACCAATACAAACCGTCCGCCTTGAGAAAGTCACAAAGAGCTTAGCCGCTCATATTTATTTTCTACATTGCGTCCCAAGCACAACAGCTGGGCTGCCTTGTTTCCGCCTCATGCCGTCTAGCAACCCCCTACATGCGTTGAACTCTAATAATATTTACCTCCCGTTGACTTAGAGGTGTACAAAAAACCGATTTTAGAACTGTAACCGGAAAAAACCGAAACCCATTTTTTTTAAAACCGGTTTTAGGACCGAACCGAACAGGTGGTTTGTGACCGGTTACTATTCTTGATCTTTGCAACCGGTTTAAAAACCGATTTTTTTTTTGATAAAAAAACGGTTCGGTTAAAAATCGGACCGGTTTTTTTAGAAAAACCGATTTGTACACATCTATGTTGACTGTTGCGCGTTCCACTATTTTTCTTGATTCACCAACTTCCTGGGCTTCTTTTGGTGATGGACCATCGTATTAAACTTGTTGCAACCCAATACTTATTATTTAGGCCCAAATAAAAAACCGATGATTAAGCATCAAGGGTCAGGATATACTAGGAAGTTTATTTGGGTAAGAAGGCTAGGAAGTAATCTTGATCATCTATTAAATAATCAATGACTAAGATTAAATGGGTGAAATTGAATAAAAAAGAGGCGCGTGAATTAGTTTGAGGGTATTCTAGTTAATCCAAGTCAATAGTTTCTCTCTCCTCCAATTCCCCATCGTTTTAAAACGTTAATAACTTTTTCATACGACAATATTTTTTTATAAAAATTTCACCATAAAAGCGAGCGTTTTTTATTTTTAAAACGAGCACACTATTGCTATATCTTTAAACGCAATCGGGTTTCATATGGTCGTGATTATGTTTTAACATGGTCATGCCTCTATTCTAACATGACCATGTTTATGTTTTAGCACGATCATGTTCTTTGCACTCAAATTCTGAAAAAAACGTACCTAAAAGGCAATGGGTTTCACATGGTCATTTTTCTCTTTTAACATGGCCATGCCTTTGTTTTAACATGGTCATGTTTTTGTTTTAACATGGCCATGCCTTTGTTTTAACATGGTCATGTTTTTGTTTTAACATGGCCATGCCTTTTTTTTTTAACATGGTCATATTTTTGTTTTAACATGGCCATGCCTTTGTTTTAACATGGTCATGCCTCTGTTCCAACATCCAGGTTCTAAAACGCAATGGATTTTAACATGGTCATGTTTATGTTTTAACATGGTCATGTCTTTGTTCCAACATGATCATGCTTCCCTTTTAACATGATCATGTTCTTTGATGTTCTCAGTTCTAAAAAGCAATGAAACCCAAAATCAAGATTTTGCACTACAGATTCTAAAAAGCAATGAAGTTTTAACATGGCCATGTTTATGTTTTAACATGGCCAAACGCAATGAAACCCAAAATCAATATTTTGCATTGTAGGTTCTAAAAAGCAATGGAGTTTTAACATGGCCATGTTTATGTTTATGTTTTAACATGGTCATGCTTTTGTTCCAACATGACCTTGCTTTTATTTTAGCATGATCATGTTCTTTGCTTGTAAAATGCAATGAAACCAAAAATCAATATTTTGCACTGTTTTTAGCATGATCATGTTCTTTGCTTGTAAAATGCAATGAAACCAAAAATCAATATTTTGCACTGTAGGTTCTAAAAAGCAATAGAGTTTTAACATGGCCATGTTTATCTTTTAACATGGTCATGCTTGTGACAACCCGCACTAAACCAGGTATCCGTACAACTTAATTACTGATTAATTACTACTTAATTACTGTGCTTGATTGAAACTAGCTGATAAACTGCTACCTGCATACTGATACATGCACTTACTTGCATCATACTTTATATGCTGTCACTACACTATTTACATACGGCACCTTAGTGACAAACATGATGCACAAAAAGCACAGTAGCACTAAACGGATACACAGTGAACATGCTGAAATAACCAGCATCAGGCAGACACTGCCTCTAAGGCCTGTTAAGAGCCTCACATATTTTGGCTACACTGGTAGTGAGTGTAGGATATAAGGGTTGTGGTACCGCGTCTCTAGGGATAAGATACACTGATTCGGATGTGCCAAAAACGTACTTTAAGTACCAAACACAGCACTTTAATAATTAACCCAGCTTCTAGCTGACTAGTAAAGTGCCAGAACATGAGAAAATATTACTAGACACTTTCTAAAGTGTCGGGAAAACAAATTGTGTCACTAAAAATGTTAATAACGACACTTTAAAGCTTTATTAAGCGCTTTAACGGATTACTATCCAACCGGACACCCGGACTTTACCCGGAACACGAAAATATTTATATTTTCACTATTTATATTTTTCTAAGCTAGTTAGGGTCCCTGATTACCCTAACACCCGTCATAACGCGCCTTATATTACTAACTAAGTTAAACACCTAAACTAACTTAGTTAACCTAATTAAACACCAACTAAACTAGTTTTGATCAAACCAACCCCCCCCCCCCCCCATGCCATAACCGGCCCCAACCAAGGGGAGACAAACAAGGACTAGCTAATTATTATTTTATTGTGTGTGTTTAGTATCTTGAAGGCACAATTACCATTGGATAAAAACCCTTAATCTATGCCTATAAATAACACCCTAAACACTTAGAAAGTTATCACTAATCAACACCACAAAAATCTTTCTCCCTTGCCCTCTCCCATTCTCGGCCGAACTCCTCACCACACCCATCACATTTTCAAGCTTTGATCTTTGCATTCCAAGGTGATACACACTTCACAAGTCGCGTATTAGGAGCTTTGGTGCACTCGGAACACGAAGGACCTCCACCGTTGGCTTTTATCCACCCCGTTTTCGTCACGATTCTTCCCTAGCCCCGAGCTAGAGGTATATTGTTTAAAACTCATATTTAAGCTTGTCTAAAGTGGTTAAAAGAATTTTCGTCGGTTAAATATCGTAAACATGCGTTTTGAAACTTTAAAGTCTAGTAAAATCACAAAAATGGTGGATAATAACATATAACTTGTGTAAAAGTCGTAGGACTTGAAATGTGTGATTATTGGGACCCGATCTATGATGTGGTAGCTCGGATCTCCGTTTAACCCAACTTTGTAAGATCATGTATCTTCACATAAGCTCGTTTTTGACTAAATACAAGGGTTAAAGGTGAAACTCTACCACACAAGATACATGAACTTGTGTGAAAATATTTTACTTGTGTAAAAGTGGTTTAACCGGCAAAATGGTGTTTAAAACTAGCGGATCTACGTATCCGCAAGTGGTATTTTTGAAAGACCACACTTTAAAGAAATCATATTTTTCAAAAGATGAATCTTACACTAATAAATATGGTTTTATAAACCACAAGTGTGTAAACACTTGTGAAACAAAGAGATCCGACAAAGAAGTAAATTTGTCACTTGTTACTAGAAGTTGTAAAGACGGATTTCTCTAAACACAAGGTTTTTATGGGATTAAAGTTACTTTATATAAAGATCTACATATATAAAGGGTGTTTACAATATAGATTCGGAAAAACTGCAAGTTCATGCGATTATGCGATTTACATACTTGTCGACTAGTTTGATGTGTCGGAAATTGTTTGTTGGAATAAAGAAGTTGTTGAATTGATTTGTTAAAAGAAAATGATACGCTTGAAAGCGTGGCCACCTCCAGTTACAGAGGAAACTCTGGCGAAATTTTCCTAAAAACCTAACACTTAGACTTTTTACACAACAAGTGTTAGAACTATTTTGAACATACTTTCGAAACATAAATTTCGCCAGCACTATATTTTACTAAATATTCGGAGGTGGGATTTTCACAAAGAATAACGTGATAAGTATATTTGTCACAACACTGTTTATGATTATTTTGTGAAAATACATAAATATTATTTTAGAGTAAAAATAATATTTACAAGCGTTAATGATTCCAAAACTTTACGAACGCTTCCATAAACATATAAGTTACACCGGTAATTACATTACCACAAGATTGACAAAACGTAACTTACGCACATGTATTGTATCCCCCATCCTTGGGAAGAAGTATAACTACCAAGTGTATACGGAACATAAACACGAAATAGTTGTCTAACTATTTCCCAAAGACATAAACTATAAAGCTAAGGCACGGCCGTCCGTCTAATAGAATTAGCACTTGTAGGTCGTTGCACAGCTTACTGTATTGGAGACACTTGGTAGAGACGCGCATTCACTGTGAGTTCATGTCCCCCTTTTCTCTAACTGTTTTCAGTTTACTTAACTGCGGGGGTGAAATACATGTTACTATGATTTACGAGTACTTTACAACGGTATGTTTAACGTAAGGAGGTGTTATACGATCATGTGAGTGGATAGGAACAACATGGGGCCATTAGTCCTCATGGAGGGACCGAGGGACAGGAGCGGTAGATCTATCTGGGTGTAGCGAGCCCAGCCCCCGGCCAAACTAGAAACGGACCGTGGGGTGACTTTGTCCACATACTTTGCCGTGGCGAAATCTGCTAGGTTTGAGTCTCCCTATTTGCACTTCACATATGTCAGTGGCCTTGCAAACCATTGGTGATCACAAGTCCTCTTACAACTGCTACATACCACAACTATTTTATACTCACAAGTGTTTTACATACTCACTTACACATGAACTCGCTCAACATTATTGTTGATTTTTCAACTCACATGTATTTCAGGAAATTAAACGGATCTGGCACGGTATGGAACGTTTTCCGCTGCATAATGTCATGAAGTCATCAGGGTTTAGGGGATGTGTCTCTTACCTGGACAAGACACAGTCCCTAAATCACGTTTATGTTATGTTTTAATTTGTAAGGTTGTTGAACAAGGTTATGGTTGTTGGTTAAAACAATGGTATTGTATGATATTTTCAAACTTAATGGATGACTTGCATGGTTTTTAAATTCATATAGCTTGTTATGGTTAAGCTATGGTATTAAGAAGTCACACCAAAATTAACCACGCTTCCGCAAAGCCAGGGTGTGACAGCTTGGTATCAGAGCTCTGATCATAGCGAACTAGGATTCTTTCTCGAGTCTAGACTATGATCACTAGGGCTCTCACGAAAACATTTTTCTGCATACCACTTAAGTCCAGATCCACACTTTTTACAAACAAATGTTGAGCACATTTTATTTATTTATAGGCTCAGCTTGGAGGGCTGAGGATCGGTCTGGAGGACCGAGGTGGTCAAGGTAGTTAAGCATGTTGGTTTATTATAGGATCGATCTGGAGGATCGAGGCTTGGTCTAGGTGACCAAGGTAGTGGGCTAGCAAGGCTAGGAAGAAAGGGCTCAGCTTGGAGGGCTGAGGATCGGTCTGGAGGATCGAGGTTTGGTTTAAGTGAAGGATAGAGCAGTCTTGTAGACTGGATGAAATTGGCTGGGAAGACTAGGAGAAGTATGTGATACCTTACTTGGTGACTATGTGATTAACTGATTATATGATTGATTATTATACGTATATGTGTTACAAACGTTATGCTTTCATCAAGTACTAGAAAGATGGGCACTACGAACCCCATGACCATAGTATCAGACGACATAGTTCAACGAAGCACGAGGTGTACATTTCTGATACTACCGGCACAGACAATGACGACTTTCAGCCCTTTGTGCACTGCCTGAAGTCGTAGCAGAGCCTACTGATGGCCATCTTGTTGGGAATTTGCCACTGGCGGTGATCCCTGCTCCTGTGCCCCTTGCCGCTTATCTCGTTGTTGATATGCCCCCGACATTGCCTCTAAAGACGATGTCGAACTATTAAGAGGAGGACCCACTTGAGGGCAAGGCCCTCTCGCTGCTAGCATTAGACTACTGCATGCGGACGCTCCTGTAGGGGAAACTCATTTCCCTATCCCAGACTCATTTGAGTCTCTGACATCCGCGTCTTCGCACATACAGGGAATGCAGCACCACTTACACGACGCCGACCCTGATATGGCATCATCAGCTGAACCGGATCCCACACACAGCTTTGAGTTTGATCGCGATTATGAGGACAATTCTGTTTTTCCGCCTGGTGTTGATCCAGACCATGACATTGAGTTCATGCACTTAGACCAGCCCTTGGGGGATCCCGTAACCCCTGTGATTGTTGAATCAGCTGATTTTGAGATGGAGTTTTTGATTCGAAGCTAGCCGTGGCCCCTGAGCCAGGCGTTGCTCCTGACCCCGCATTGGAGTATGACCCTGTTCATGCCAATGCACCGGCTGTTGCTCCTTGATTGATCATCTGCTTGGATGAGGGAAAATTTGGGTAACTGTGCAAGACAATTTATTATTACGGGGGGCCCACGTAATAACGATTTGTGGTGCACAGGAATCCTGGTGGACTCTGCAGGTCAAGCGGATGATAACCAATGCAGCAGGAAATAACTTAAACACAAATGACCTAGGCGATGTAGCCTCGAGTTCATTCTATTACAAGCAACAAGCCAAAGTGACAAGCCTATGTGAAGGCTCAGGAATTTACTTCCCCACTTATACAGTGAGTATATTTGCGTGTGAAATGGGGTGATTACATGACGGCTTACGTTGCTATATATACCCCATAGACAATTGAAACATTGTCCAAACTGCTTCACACTATTTCGACAAAAAGGGAATGTCACTCAGACGTGACACAAGCACCAGTACGTCGCCAAGGACAGAAGACGAGCTGCAAGAACGCATCTCACAGATAAATGCACGACATGAAGCCCTCCACTCTAAGTACAACGATGGCATTACTGGGGATAACCCCCTCAACTGGCTGCACCTATAAACAGTTCCTGAACTGCAAGCCTTTGAACTTTGTCGGAACCGGAGGCACCGTTGCATTTGTTCGTTGGTCCGAAAAGACCGACTCCACTCTAAGAATGAGTAACTGTTCGCCCCAACAGAGTGTTACCTACATCTCAGGGATATTTCTAGATGGCACACTCTCTTAATGGAACCTCCAGGTTCAGACCCTTGGCACAGACGCTGCTTATACACTGAGCTGGGACGAGCTCAAGGAAATGATTGAGAAGAAATGTTGTTTTAGGACAGAAATTCGGAAACTTGACGTGGAGTCCTGAAATTTGAGAAAGGACGAACCAGAGACTCCTGAACATGACCAGCGATCGCACGACTTGTCTAGGGTCGTCCCCTACTAAGTCATTGATGTAGTACGATATAGTGGTGTACATGTAAGCTTTACATTGTGGTCTCGAATTGTGGCAATACGATCGCAGTATTCTCATCACATGCGATGTTCAATCAATTTTTTTTATGTCCTATAACATAAGAGGTTATGTGATTGACTTGTTGATAACATGAGATGTTATGTGTTGGTATTGTTGAATGCATACGTACACTTCACTTGCTATGACCTAACCTATGTGAAACATCTTTTAGAAGATGCCGCCAAGACGCGAAATGCGCATGCCCACCTCTGAGGCAGAACTTAAAGAGATAATTGCTGCAGCTATAGCACAGCACGAGGCCCTACGCTCCGAACCAATCAAAGGTACCTCAGAAAATAACGGTTGTTCCTACTGGCACTTCCTCAACTACAAGCCTCCGAAGTTCGACGGCACTGGGGGTGCCATAACTTTTGTAAAATGGGTTGAAAGTATGGAATCCATCTTTCGAATGAGTGGCTGTACGCCAGAACAACAGGTCCCATACGTTTCTGAGTTGTTTCAAGATGGAGCTCGATTATGGTGGAATCTTCAGGTTCGAATAATGGGCCTAACTACAGCATACGCGTTAACTTGGGACGAGTTGAAAGGAATGATGCATAAGAAGTATTGCCACCACACGGAAACCCAGAAGTGGAAAGATGAATTTCGGAGCCTAATGATGGAAGGTCCGAAGGTGTTGGAGTACGTGCAACGACTTCATGATCTGTCACAAATTGTTCCATACCTGGTAAAACCAGAACTGAAGAAATTGGAACAATTCATTTGGGAACTGGCGCCTCAAGTCTTGAGCTTGATGACAACATCAACGCCACCGACAACTGAGGCTGCAAGTAAGATGGGTTTGGCACTCGCTACAGAGGCAATTAGACTAGAAAAACTTGCAGACCCTGACAAGGAGACTCAGGTAGAGTCATCCGGAAAGAACAAAAGGAAGCTCACTGAAGGTACCCGAACGAATAATGAGAACAAAGGAAAGGGTTATATGGGCACTCTGCCCAAGTGTAACACATGCCAGCGTCATCATTCTGGCCAATGTGGACTGAAAACATGCGAAGTATGTGGGAAACGTGGTCACTTGAAGGACACTTGTTGGGCCCCTGCCGGTCGGGGAGGCCAAGGAGGATTTGGGAATAAAGATAATAACCGTGGTGGTTTTGGAAGTCGCCCACAGGGAAAAGATTACAAGGGTATCCTACCTAAGTGCGACAATTGCTTACGTTATCATGTCGGGCGATGCAAATATGGGAATTGTGGTAACTGTGGCAAGGTGGGACATGTCAAGGAAACTTGTTGGCAAAATACTAAACTTAGTAATGGGGGCCAGGACGGTAGTGAGAATCACGAAGAGGACAACGACAACGTTAATTGTCAAGGCAGAATGAGTGATGAACAGAAGCGTGCTCGAGGATGTTTAAACTGTGGAAGCAAAAAGCATTTCAGAAGATATTGCCCGAAGACAATCAGGCGCAAGGATGAAAGCTCCCCGTCGGAGCTAGGGAGGCACGCCAGAGATCCAAGCATGGATAGCGGTACGTCCCGCATTACTCAATATTATGCATCTGTATTGCCAACTACTGTTGCAAATTTTACGATTCACAATTCTAGTATTCAAGGACATAATTGGTTTACGTAGCGAGTGAGTAATTATTCCAGTACCCATTAGAACTAGCTTGGGGGAAGCTAGTGGAAGTCAACGCAGTAACTGGAGTCGGCACGATAGAACCCGGAGAGCGTAAGTTTACGCAAGATCTATTGCCAGTTGAGTTTGGAAGCTTCGACGTAATGATTGGGATGGACTGGTTGACGAACAACCATGCGGAGATTGTCATCCGCGCCCCGAAAACGAACGGAGAAATTATCGTGACTCATGGAGCAGGATACGCTCCTACGGATTATCAGACTAAGAAGACCCGAAAAGTCTCGCACAGAGGATGTGTTGCATTCTTGGCTCATGTTGTGGAAAAGGAAGTCGAAGAACCAAAACTCGAAGATATCCTTGTGATTGAAGAATACCCCGAAGTCTTCCTCGAAGACTTGCCGGAATCATCTCCTCACGATTTGTCAAATCCCGCGTCGACTTAATTCCGGGCACTGCACCCGTAGTCGATGCATCATAGCAACTTACATTCTCGGAGATGCAAGGATTGACAGAGAAGTGTTGGTAACGGATGGAGAAGGAAGATAACAGACCAAAAATTCCTTTTTGGGGTAATCCCATTATTACCCATCAAAAAGGAGGATGATGATTTTCAAATAAACATCAACTACAGAGAATTGAACAAGCTGGCGATCAAGAACAGGTATCCTCTGCCAAGAATCGACGATCTGTTTGATCAACTGCAAGGCTCGAACTATTATTCAAAGATCGATCTTCGATCTGGATACCATCAATTAAGGATACAGGAGGAAAGTATCCCGAAAACAGCCTTCCGAACTCGTTATGGACACTACGAGTTCCTCGTTATGCCATTTGGTTTGACAAACGCACCTGCAGTCTTTATGGACTTGATGAATAGGATTTGCAAGCCATACTTAGACAAGTTCGTGATTGTATTCATCGACGACATCCTGATTTACTCAAAGACGAAGGCTGAACACGAACAACATCTTAGAACCATATTGGAGCTGCTGAAGAAGGAACAGCTGTACACCAAATTCTCTAAGTGCGAGTTTTGGCTACGCGAAGTCCAGTTTCTTGGACATGTGGTTAATGGGGATGGAATTCATGTTGATCCCACAAAGATCGAGGCAATCAAGAATTGGGAAACGCCTACAACGCCAACCGAGATTCGACAATTCTTGGGTTTGGCTGGCTACTATCGAAGGTTCATCGAGGATTTCTCGAAAATCGCTCAACCTTTGACGCTCCTCACCCAGAAGGATAAGACGTTTGATTGGAGAATCAAACAGGACGAAGCGTTTCAGATATTGAAAGATAAGCTTTGTAACGCGCCAATCTTAGCTCTACCAGAAGGTACTAATGACTTCGTGGTATACTGCGACGCATCGCGTCAAGGTTTGGGTTGTGTGTTGATGCAACGCCAGAAGGTTATTGCTTACGCATCACGCCAACTGAAGGTGCACGAAAAGAACTATACCACACACGATTTAGAGCTTGGCGCAGTGGTTTTTGCACTAAAGATCTGGAGACACTACCTGTATGGTACAAAGTGCACAATTTTCACAGATCACAAAAGCCTACAGCATATATTCAACCAGAAGGAGTTGAATATGAGGCAAAGACGATGGGTTGAGTTGTTAAACGATTACGACTGCGAGATAAAGTATCATCCAGGGAAGGCGAATGTGGTCGCCGATGCCCTAAGTCGTAAAGAAAGAATCAAGCCCATAAGGGTTAGAGCTTTGGAAATGATCATACGAACCGATCTTTCCTCGCGCATTCGTGCTGCACAAAAGGAAGCTCTCAAGGAGGGAAACCTTGAGGAAGAATATCTCCGTGGAATGGAAAGCTTTTGGTACCAAACGAGGAAGGAAGATCATGTTTTGAGAAAAGGATTTGGGTTCCTCTGTTTGGTGGATTAAAGGAAGTTATTTTCGACGAAGCGCACAAGTCACGGTACTCTATCCACCCTGGATCGGATAAGATGTACCAGGATCTCAAAGATTATTATTGGTGGCCTAGGATGAAAGGCGATGTTGCTGTTTACGTGAGCAAATGTTTAACGTGCGCTAAGGTTAAAGCGGAATACCAGAAGCCTTCGGGACTTCTGCAACAACCTGAGATTCCCAAGTGGAAATGGGAACAAATCTCAATGGATTTTGTTACAAAACTGCCAAGAACGCCAAGAGGCCATGATATGATTTGGGTGATTGTTGACCGCCTAACAAAATCCGCACACTTTCTGCCGATCAAGGAGAAAGACAGTACTAGTAAACTTGCGGAAATCTACATGAGAGAGATCGTAGCACGTCATGGAGTACCACTCTCGATCATCTCTGATAGAGACGGAAGATTTGTGTCAAGAATATGGCAATATTTCCAAGAATCTTTTGGCTCACAATTGAATCTGAGCACTGCGTTCCATCCGCAAACAGACGGCCAGAGCGAGCGAACGATACAAACTTTGGAAGACATGCTGAGGGCATGTGTTATGGATTTAGGCGGTAGCTGGGATAAACACTTACCATTGGTCGAATTTTCATACAACAACAGCTACCACACCAGTATTGGTGTCGCGCCATTTGAGGCCCTATACGGACGCAAGTGCCGATCACCACTATGTTGGTCTGACGCAGGTGATAGGCAGCTTGCTGGTCCCGAAATCGTCCAAGAGACGACAGACAAGATTGCGCAAATACTTAAACGCATCGAAGCCGCTCGCCACAGACAAAAGGCCTACGCGGATCCAAACCGGAAGCATACGGATTTCCAAGTTGGGGAAATGGTGTTATTGAAAGTTTCACCCTGGAAGGGGGTGGCGCGCTTTGGGAAGCGTGGGAAGTTAAATCCGCGCTACATTGGTCCTTTCAGAATTCTGGAAAGAATTGGAACTGTAGCATACAAGTTGGACCTACCTGCTGAACTGAATGGTGTTCACGATACATTTCATGTATCCAATTTAAAGAAAAGTCCAACTCAAGTTGACGTTGCCATTCCTATCGACGAGATTCATATTGACGACACGCTCCACTTCGTTGAAGAACCTGTTGAGGTCACGGATTGGAAAGTTAACAAGACCCGCCGGAGCAGTGTCAAACTCGTCAAAGTTCGCTGGAATGCCAGACATGGTCCTGAATTCACATGGGAACGTGAGGACCGGATGAAAGAGAAATACCCCCACTTATTTCCTAAGAACTTTGCATCTACAAGCAGGACTTAAATTTCGGGACGAAATTTATTTAACGGGGGGAGAATGTGACAACCCGCACTAAACCAGGTATCCGTACAACTTAATTACTGATTAATTACTACTTAATTACTGTGCTTGATTGAAACTAGCTGATAAACTGCTACCTGCATACTGATACATGCACTTACTTGCATCATACTTTATATGCTGTCACTACACTATTTACATACGGCACCTTAGTGACAAACATGATGCACAAAAAGCACAGTAGCACTAAACGGATACACAGTGAACATGCTGAAATAACCAGCATCAGGCAGACACTGCCTCTAAGGCCTGTTAAGAGCCTCACATATTTTGGCTACACTGGTAGTGAGTGTAGGATATAAGGGTTGTGGTACCGCGTCTCTAGGGATAAGATACACTGATTCGGATGTGCCAAAAACGTACTTTAAGTACCAAACACAGCACTTTAATAATTAACCCAGCTTCTAGCTGACTAGTAAAGTGCCAGAACATGAGAAAATATTACTAGACACTTTCTAAAGTGTCGGGAAAACAAATTGTGTCACTAAAAATGTTAATAACGACACTTTAAAGCTTTATTAAGCGCTTTAACGGATTACTATCCAACCGGACACCCGGACTTTACCCGGAACACGAAAATATTTATATTTTCACTATTTATATTTTTCTAAGCTAGTTAGGGTCCCTGATTACCCTAACACCCGTCATAACGCGCCTTATATTACTAACTAAGTTAAACACCTAAACTAACTTAGTTAACCTAATTAAACACCAACTAAACTAGTTTTGATCAAACCAACCCCCCCCCCCCCATGCCATAACCGGCCCCAACCAAGGGGAGACAAACAAGGACTAGCTAATTATTATTTTATTGTGTGTGTTTAGTATCTTGAAGGCACAATTACCATTGGATAAAAACCCTTAATCTATGCCTATAAATAACACCCTAAACACTTAGAAAGTTATCACTAATCAACACCACAAAAATCTTTCTCCCTTGCCCTCTCCCATTCTCGGCCGAACTCCTCACCACACCCATCACATTTTCAAGCTTTGATCTTTGCATTCCAAGGTGATACACACTTCACAAGTCGCGTATTAGGAGCTTTGGTGCACTCGGAACACGAAGGACCTCCACCGTTGGCTTTTATCCACCCCGTTTTCGTCACGATTCTTCCCTAGCCCCGAGCTAGAGGTATATTGTTTAAAACTCATATTTAAGCTTGTCTAAAGTGGTTAAAAGAATTTTCGTCGGTTAAATATCGTAAACATGCGTTTTGAAACTTTAAAGTCTAGTAAAATCACAAAAATGGTGGATAATAACATATAACTTGTGTAAAAGTCGTAGGACTTGAAATGTGTGATTATTGGGACCCGATCTATGATGTGGTAGCTCGGATCTCCGTTTAACCCAACTTTGTAAGATCATGTATCTTCACATAAGCTCGTTTTTGACTAAATACAAGGGTTAAAGGTGAAACTCTACCACACAAGATACATGAACTTGTGTGAAAATATTTTACTTGTGTAAAAGTGGTTTAACCGGCAAAATGGTGTTTAAAACTAGCGGATCTACGTATCCGCAAGTGGTATTTTTGAAAGACCACACTTTAAAGAAATCATATTTTTCAAAAGATGAATCTTACACTAATAAATATGGTTTTATAAACCACAAGTGTGTAAACACTTGTGAAACAAAGAGATCCGACAAAGAAGTAAATTTGTCACTTGTTACTAGAAGTTGTAAAGACGGATTTCTCTAAACACAAGGTTTTTATGGGATTAAAGTTACTTTATATAAAGATCTACATATATAAAGGGTGTTTACAATATAGATTCGGAAAAACTGCAAGTTCATGCGATTATGCGATTTCATACTTGTCGACTAGTTTGATGTGTCGGAAATTGTTTGTTGGAATAAAGAAGTTGTTGAATTGATTTGTTAAAAGAAAATGATACGCTTGAAAGCGTGGCCACCTCCAGTTACAGAGGAAACTCTGGCGAAATTTTCCTAAAAACCTAACACTTAGACTTTTTACACAACAAGTGTTAGAACTATTTTGAACATACTTTCGAAACATAAATTTCGCCAGCACTATATTTTACTAAATATTCGGAGGTGGGATTTTCACAAAGAATAACGTGATAAGTATATTTGTCACAACACTGTTTATGATTATTTTGTGAAAATACATAAATATTATTTTAGAGTAAAAATAATATTTACAAGCGTTAATGATTCCAAAACTTTACGAACGCTTCCATAAACATATAAGTTACACCGGTAATTACATTACCACAAGATTGACAAAACGTAACTTACGCACATGTATTGTATCCCCCATCCTTGGGAAGAAGTATAACTACCAAGTGTATACGGAACATAAACACGAAATAGTTGTCTAACTATTTCCCAAAGACATAAACTATAAAGCTAAGGCACGGCCGTCCGTCTAATAGAATTAGCACTTGTAGGTCGTTGCACAGCTTACTGTATTGGAGACACTTGGTAGAGACGCGCATTCACTGTGAGTTCATGTCCCCCTTTTCTCTAACTGTTTTCAGTTTACTTAACTGCGGGGGTGAAATACATGTTACTATGATTTACGTGTACTTTACAACGGTATGTTTAACGTAAGGAGGTGTTATACGATCATGTGAGTGGATAGGAACAACATGGGGCCATTAGTCCTCATGGAGGGACCGAGGGACAGGAGCGGTAGATCTATCTGGGTGTAGCGAGCCCAGCCCCCGGCCAAACTAGAAACGGACCGTGGGGTGACTTTGTCCACATACTTTGCCGTGGCGAAATCTGCTAGGTTTGAGTCTCCCTATTTGCACTTCACATATGTCAGTGGCCTTGCAAATCATTGGTGATCACAAGTCCTCTTACAACTGCTACATACCACAACTATTTTATACTCACAAGTGTTTTACATACTCACTTACACATGAACTCGCTCAACATTATTGTTGATTTTTCAACTCACATGTATTTCAGGAAATTAAACGGATCTGGCACGGTATGGAACGTTTTCCGCTGCATAATGTCATGAAGTCATCAGGGTTTAGGGGATGTGTCTCTTACCTGGACAAGACACAGTCCCTAAATCACGTTTATGTTATGTTTTAATTTGTAAGGTTGTTGAACAAGGTTATGGTTGTTGGTTAAAACAATGGTATTGTATGATATTTTCAAACTTAATGGATGACTTGCATGGTTTTTAAATTCATATAGCTTGTTATGGTTAAGCTATGGTATTAAGAAGTCACACCAAAATTAACCACGCTTCCGCAAAGCCAGGGTGTGACAATGCTTTTGTTCCAACATGACCATGCTTCTATTTTAGCATGATCATGTTCTTTGGTTGTAAAACGCAATGAAACCAAAAATCAATATTTTGCACTGTAGGTTCTAAAAAGCAATGGAGTTTTGACATGACCATGATTATGTTTTAACATGGTCATGTTTTTGTTCAACATGACTATGCTTCTATTTTAGCATGCTCATGTTCTTTACACTCCAGGTTGTAAGGCGCAATGAAACCCAAAATCAATATTTTGCACTGCAGGTTCTAAAAAGCAATGGAGTTTTAACATAGGTTTCTAAAAAGCAATGTAGTTTTAACATGGGTATGCCTTAGTTCCAACATGATCATGCCTCTGTCTTAGCATGATCATGTTCTTTGCACTACAGGTTCTAAAACACAATGATTTTTAACGTGGTCATGCCTTTGTTCCAACATGATCATGCTTCTATTTTAGCATGGTCATGCCTCTACTTTAACATCCAGAAAAACAAAAATGAAAAGAACTCTAATTAAAACATAATGAGGTGAAAAACGCAATTGAGGTTTGATAACCTAAAACGCAATGAAAATATAAAACAACTTACAAAATAACTCTGATTAACGACGGTGGACGGAGAAAGAACTCTAATACACTGTGGGGAAACTGGTGGCGGTGGATGGTGGAATGGTGGTGTCAGATCTGAAAAACCCAACAAGTGGTTGAAGGTGGTGGTAGTTTCAGATCTAGTTTTCGGCAAAATGGTGACGATCGTAGGTGGTGGTGGTGGTGGAGGTGGTGGTTGTGATGTGGTAGTTTATGGTTTTGAAAGTGGTGGATTTGAGTATACGGGGAAGAGAAATGAATTGCATATGCTGGGTTTTTTTTTAAGATGGTGAGTTTTGACCAAAATGCCACTCCTTATGTTTTTTCATCTTTGCCACATGGCATCCTCGTATTGCTTCCTATCCTTCCTACCCAAACTAAACATCCTATCTGATCTTTTCCCTAAGCATCAAAACTAATAATAATTAATGCTCAAGTCGCGATCCTGTAATCAATATAAAAGCATTCTCTCGAATTAAATTACATATAAACGATGAACCAAATAAATAATAACCCGATGTCAGTTCATTTAGGGGGTATTTGTTTAGATCTTAACGAGGCTCTTAATGGTTCAACACTTAATGGTTCAGAGTGTTTGTTTTACGATCAGATGTGTAACATCCGTCAAAAAAAGGATATCCAAAATTTGACCCGTTTTGAAATCTCGAATCCTAACTTTTTGAAACCTCAGAATTTTTCGCGAGTCAATTAACCGATGGGCGATTCCTTACTTTCTAATTTAATTGTGGTTATTTACCTATATAGTCAATTAACTAATTAACTACTTTCAATTTAAAAATTTTAAAAGTTATTAATTAACATAGTTGGTGTTGGTTAAATAACAAGTAACCAAGTTAATTAAAGTTAACTAGGTTATATTAGTTAAAATATGAACCCATCTTATTGGCAAAATAAGGTTACTTGTATATCAAAAGTGTATCTATAAAATACTAGAAGGTTTGCGATGAAATTCCATGAAAGGGGTTGTTTGTGCATACATTGAATTGACAACAGCGACTATTTGTGCATGAAAACTCTTAAAAATGAAAACTCTAAAAAATGAAACTCCTAATCGGTTTCGCTGATTTTCCGGGATTTATTGATACGATTGCGCGTTTCTTTTTCTATAAAACCTTGAACATAGTCACCTTTCAAGCTAGATACCGAGCAACGGTTTCGGAAACGTGTATATATAAATGGCATCAGCCCACTCGACACCCCCACTTGTTTCGATAACTCGTCCCACCGGAGCTCCAAGCTTTTCGCCGGAGGTCGAAGTTGCCGGTGATGATCGGAGGTCTCAACGGAAACTCGACTCGTCACAGTCACCATCGAACTCCTTGCACATTTGTCGGAGTCCTACCGGAGTAAACCTCAGCCTACTGGAGATCGGCGGCGACGCCGGAGACCGTCACGAGAACCGGGGTTCACGTCGGGCTTAACTCGGCATGTTTCGGTATAACCCTTTAACTCAAGCTATTTGTTTTCTTTTATTTCTATACTAATGGAACAAACAGACGAATAAAGAAAACGATTTCGATCAGAATTGTGATTTTGTTTGTGGAGTTATATTCTAAGTTTTGTTCTAAACAAAGAAAATGATGAACTGAATTTATGGTTAAATGAATTAAAAATTGAAACAATTACAAAATTAATGTTGTAAGCTTAACTTTTTTTTTTACTGTTTCAATTTTTAAATCAGATTTACGTTTTGGGTCTGTCGATCAAGAATACATTAAGGTGGAATCGTTGAAATGTAACACTTATACAATCAAGCTGGTAGTTGGAGCTGTTTTATGGTAAATGTAACTATCATATTAATGGACCAAATAAAGTTATGATTTTTTTTAACAAATCTATACTATCTATTAAAGGAGCTTAGACGCTGACGTGATTTTGCCTACGTGTCAATTATCTAGATATGCCACATAGATTTTGCTGATGTCATAAATAACAATTTATTTAATCTCAATAATACATAAAGAAAATTTTCAAAATTCAAACCTAAATATCTGCTCTCTCTCCAATCAAGTCATTTATTTTAAAATTCAAATCTAAATCTAAATCTCAGCTCTCTCTCCAAAACCAAAACCAAATTTGGAGTACTGTTTTCCATCGTTATCATGAAATAAACCCTAGAGATCAGCGATTTCCGTCGTTCCTCATCTTCTCGATTTTTGCCTGATCGTGAAATAAACGTTAGAGTGCAGGATTCCTGATCGTGATTACGTGATTGAAGGATGAAAGCGACTCCGATAGTCACGATCTGAGCACTGTTAAGGTCAATTTCTCTCTAAAATTAGGTTTAATGTTGTTAATTATGCGATTTTAGTTCAGATTCATGTTGTTATGAACGCAACTGCGTTTTGATATGATGAAGCTCTATAGATTGCCTCGAGTTCTGCTAAGCAATTTACGCGAAAATCTTTGTCCAGTTGTGTGGAGATATTAGGTCAAAGCCGATCTGTTACGTTTCCGTATTTTAGGGATTGGAAGTTTAATTACAGGTTCGATCTGAAACCTAAGGCAGTTTTTGGAGTTTTGATTATTTTTTTTATGAATTTGTTGAGTTTTTGTTTTTGTTGATTAGTTGATGTGAAGTGAGATAATATGTTAGGGTTTTATAGTTTACGGTTGTTAGAGATACTTGATTCATGGATTGTTGATTGATTATGTGGTGTTTATTGTGTCGTTTTTCTGTTTTATAGCCCCCATTTCTTCGATTTAGCAACTTCGATTAGCACCCATTTCTTCTAGGGGTATGATGAAGAGAACCCTCAATTCAAACGTGATTTTGACTATTTTGTGCAGGAATTTGTTTGGATGGTTTGGATTGTTGAACTCAGTATTCGCTTGTGAGTCAATCTCATGGGGTATTTTTCTTCTTCTTCTTCTTCTTCTTCTTCTTATTATTATTATTATTATTATTATTATTATTATGATTATGATTTATGAGTTGTTAAAATCCCCAATTTTTCTGTTTAGATTTAATGTCAATTGTTAATGAACAATTGAAATCTATGTCGTATTGTAAGTGTTTGATACACATGTGAATTAGTAAGTAATCCAGATTTTGTTTAGAAGGATTTTTGTTCGATTTTGCTTGATTAGTTGATTTTTGGGCTTAATTTCCCATCTCAACTTTGGTTTTTAAATGCAGATTTAGTTCGCTACATATATGTGCTCTGCAATTTAGAAAAGTTAATAAATTATTGTCTTCTCCTGTTAGCAATGTCAGTTTTTTAATCTCATTACAGCAAGTGCTCAAACTGTAAGTTAACTCATATACCGTGGTCTTTAGAATGAAATAGTATATTGTATACTTATATATCTAATAAACATGTTTAACTAAAAAGAGAGGGTTGAAAGTCTGCCGAACAATAACCTTGGCTTCTTAAAAAAATGGATTAAAAAATGGAAAAAAAATATATATTTTTGACCGATTCATCCATCCCATACTAATATATATCTGAATTGATTTTGATCTGTTCTTATGCCAACTTTAGTTTTCAGCTTCTAACACTTTTTTTGCGTAGATTGAAAGAGACACATTTAAATTGCTGTTATGGCACCCACATCCAGGTGACTTTCTAGACAAGTCAAACCCATTTCACTGTAGTTACTTCTTAGGTCTTCAACGAAAAGAGGGTGTTTTTTGTGAACGATGCCAACAAATTTGATATACGGTCGACAGTCGATGAGTTTAAAGGTAACGTTGGTTCATATACAGCATGGAAACCCGGAATGGGCATTAGCCAAGAAGGTGGAACATTTTATCCTGGTACCGTCGCAGTCCGAACTAATGTCAGATCATGAACATGATGATTCTGATACTGAGTTAATTGATATCGATATAGCTGGTTCTTATGGTTGGGTTAGTATGTTTAATTTAATCATTTTTATGCAAATTTGACTAATAATTATATTGATTTGTTACAGGTATTGTATCTATCTTTACATAGACATGAAGGTGGAAAAGTTTATCCTGGTACTGGTGCAGTCCGAACTAATGTCAGATCATGAACCTGATGATTCCGATACTAAGTTCATTGATAGTGATATATCTGGTTCTTATGGTTGGGTTAGTATGTTTAATTTAATCATTTTTATGCAAATTTGACTAATATTTTTAGATTGTGATATCTGATGGCGATATTGGGCTTTTTTCAGATTGATTTTATGATCCAACTTGTATTAAAAGGGATGGAATGATGAGATTCAGAACAATAATCGAAGGTTCTACTGAAAGGATAGGTCACAACTGGTATGTTTATTTTGTTTGTCAATTCTTAAGGATTTTGTTAACGAGAAGCGATTCAGGTTAATTTTTGTCAATTCTTAAGGATTTTATGATTCGGTCTCGATACATGAATTTTAGCTCTTACATTTTATTTGGTATAATATTGCACTTGCAAATTGCATGATTTCATATGTTGTAATAACTACTTTGTCGACCTGGTATGTAATCAACTTAGACCTGATGTGTAATTAGTCTTAAAGCTAAATATATAGGAGGGTTGTCAAAAAGGTAAAACTAATAGTAATTGTCTTAGGTAATCAGTCTACTTCCTGAAGTTGTAATCTTTTAATGTTATATTCTGGGTTTTCTTTGTTCTAACAATATATGGTTTTTTGTTTGTTTGACCTATGCTATACACTCCTTTGGGCTGGGTAATAGGCTCGGGTCAAAAGGTTAATTTGTAGTGTAGGTCAATAAGTTTTAACAATGAATCGGATTTGAAGTTCTTGACATTTGATTTTGATATATTCGTTTTCAACTCAATCCCTCTTCAAAATCTTAATCTTTGTTTGATTGATTTTAGGTTATGTGCATTCTAGAGTTGATTAGGGTTTTTCATCCACCTCCTATTTGGATCTGAGATCCCATGTTTGAAGTGCAGGAGTCCAACTTAAAGGGCGGCAAAAGATTTGGAAGCATGAGGAAGATAGGAATCGATATTTTAACTTTTTCATCAATTTCGTTGATGGATTTCTATCAATACGGTATATATTTACATCTAACTTGCATATGATATGTAACACCCCAACCCAGAAGGGCTGACGTGTCACAATAACAGTGGTATCATAAACAAAAGTCATAATTCCATTTATTTATTTATTTGATAAAGATACAACCATACGACAACTAAACTTAAGGTTAATATACAAACGGAGACATTTGACTTGATTAACTAACATCTTCAGATTTATTCCAAGGCTTTATTCTTCTCTCTTTCCCCCGCCCGAAATAACCTGTGAACCTGTACATACAAGAATTTACGGAATGAGCCGAATGCTCAGTACGGAATAATAGGCTCAAATAACAAGTAACGCTTTATATGAAATATTTTCCGGATGAAACTTTATGCGAGAATGATATGATGCAATTAACGAAATTTCATAATTATATCAAACGGATGTACCCATGAGCCAAACTTAAAACGTGACAATACACAGGTAGCTACTCCTGCATAATTATCACACGAGATGGCGAGTAGGCATACCCGCTATCCACCTCCTTAACTTAAATCCTAGGATCGATCCATACGCCTCCTAATAGCTTATATGTACCACACTTGTACTTAAGAGACGCCGTGAACTGATCTCTCCGTCACGGATGGAGCACATGATGTCGATGCCGCAACAACATGCTCGTGGGACACTCCACGAGAAGCGATACTCAGGGTATCAGAGTACAAAAGGTCTTATAACTTATCAAAATATTTATCATAACAAAACGTAACATATATTGGAACATGCGATAATGAGTACAACTAACATAATACTATCGCATGACATAAAAGATAAATCAAAGTTATGATTAGAATAGGAATCCAACGGACTGTCAAATGAATCGATAATCAAAGACGTGAGGAGTTTTAAAAGATGAATTTAATGGTTTTATAACAATTTGAATATGAAGCAATAAGGAGTGGGGTAAGGATCCGTACCTTAATAATTCCAAAGTGATGCTACCTTGTGATAATATTTCAGATTTATACGGCAGAGTTTAGACTACTGATTAGTCTTTTAACCTAATTTAAATAACATGCACACAACTAGGTTAGTAACTTAATACAGCATTTACGATAACTCATGAGATCAACCCTCACAACAAATGACAAAGTGCTATGCTTAAACATCCATCGGATTCACAACGAAGGACAGAGTATTCCCCGAATTCGGGTGGCACTCAACATCCGGTCGGAATCACAATTAATGACAAAGCATCACCCTAATGTGGGCAGCACTTAAACATCCATTGAGTACATTGATCGATCGGACAATGAATCGTAATAGCGATCGAGTTAATACCCGGTTCTGCAGCACCCCGCTATGCTAATTAGTGTTTTTGTGTGTGTTTTGAGAGTATTCAGACGAAATCTCAGAGTAATTTTGGAGTTTGAACGTCGTTTTTGTGTCCAGAATCAAGTGCCAATGTCTGCTATTTATAGTCGAAATTTCACTTTGCTTACGGACCGTAAGCCTACAATGTTGCGGTCCGTAAGGGTGCTTACGGACCGTAAGCCTATCAATGTTACGGTCTGTAAGGGACACCAAAGCACTATAGGGTTGCCACGCGTGGGACTAGGCCTGCTGAGTCAGTGGTTTCGTAAATTTTAAATTTGACAACGAGTTTTTAGGATAATCGTCGAGTAGGGAATGCCCCCCGTGAGTTTTAGGGGCCCTGATCCTGATTCTGAAAATTCTGAAAATTTTAGGGTTTGCGCAGAATCACTTGGGTATCTTAATTAGGGTTTCCTATTAACTAAAATAAATAATAATAATAATGGTTTTAAATTTATGGTTATTACAACTATTACCTCCTTAAAAGAAATTTCGTCCTCGAAATTTTTCAAAATAAGAATATAACATATTGCATAAGTAACGGAAACGGAACTTTCATAGCAGAGTTACTAACTTATATAACAAGAATCTCCTAAACACACATGTGTATCTGAAATTCATAATTACGTTCATGACTATAATTGTCAATTAGCCCTAATGGTTTTTTTCACTACGTATCTTAATAACATAGAAAATCAACATAGACTTACAGATAACAAGAGTGACTATTGGTACTGATATTTCCTACATAAACATACTTAATTATAACTAAGATATATTCACATAAGGTAAAGCATGAATGACCGTAAACAGAAACAATTGAACTTATATCAAAGAGCAAGATTTACCGTTACTTCGACTAAAATTCTACTACTAGAATAGATTAGGGTATAGAGAGCGAATTGATTCTTCAGATTCCCATGTTGCTTCGTGTTCAGAGTGATTTTTCCAGAGGATTTTAACAAACGGAATTACTTTCCTACGCAAAACCTTTTCTTGTCGATCTAAGATGGCTTCTGGTTCCTCTTCGTAGGACAAATCTTCGTGAATTGTAAGTAACGGATAACTAATGACATGGAGTGGATGATAATTATATCCTCTTAACGAGGAGACATGAAAAACGTTATGAACGTGAGAGAGCTGAGGAGGTAAAGCCAGTCGATATGACACTTCTCCAATTCTTTCAAGGATTTCAAACGGACCGATGAAACGAGGACTAAGTTTCCCTTTAATTCCAAATCTACGAACGCCACGCCAAGGTGATACCTTTAAGAATACGTGGTCGCCAATTTTAAATTCGAGTGGTCGTCTATCTTGATCTGCATAGCTCTTTTGTCTACTCTGAGCTTCTTTCAGTTTTTCTCGTGCCCTTTTGACTTTTTCATTTGTAATCTGAACTAGTTCTGGCCCTTCAATAATCTTTTCTCCAACTTCATCCCAGCATATCGGTGCTCGACATTTCCTACCGTACAAAAGCTCAAAAGGTGCCATGCCAATACTTGCTTGCCAACTATTGTTGTAAGCGAACTCAACAAGGCATAAATATTCATCCCAGTTTCCAGACCATTCAAGTGCACATGCTCGGAGCATGTCTTCCAAGGTCTGAATCGTGCGTTCTGACTGCCCATCTGTTTGTGGATGGAAAGCCGTACTAAACTTCAGTCGTGTACCCCAAGCTGCCTGAAAACCTTTCCAAAATCGTGAGGTGAAACGTGGGTCTCTATCGGAAACAATGGAAGATGGTGTGCCATGGAGTCGAATAATTTCTTGAAGAAATATTTCGGATAACTTATTAACCGAAAATCCTTGCTGAATCGGTAGAAAATGTGCTGACTTTGACAATCTATCGACAACAACCCATACAACATCATTCTTCTTGAAAGTCTTAGGCAAACCGGTAACAAAATCCATTGTGATCTCATCCCACTTCCATATGGGAATATCCAATGGCTACAACAGACCGCTTGCTCGTTTGTGTTCAATTTTCACTTGTTGGCAAGTGAGGCATTTACTTACGTATCGAGCAACGTCTTCCTTCATGCCATTCCACCAGAAGTTCTGTCTTAAGTCTCGATACATCTTGGTAGATCCTGGGTGAATTGAAAATGGTGAGCTATGAGCTTCGGCTAACAATGACTCACGAAGGGTGGAGTCATCGGGTACACAAAGTCTTTTACCGCACCAAATCACCCCATGATAGTCTATACGAAATTCAGATTGCTTACCCACCTCAAGATTTTGCACAATTGCCCAAAGTTCTCCATCTTGCTTCTGTGCATCTTTGATCCGTGATATGAGGTCGGGTTCAATCTGCATTCTAGCTAGATATCCATCAGATTTACTAACCTGAAGCCAAATGTTCATTCTTTCGAGATCCTTCCTAATACGAGGCTGAATTTGTAAGCAAGATATAGTCCCGGAATTCTTTCGGCTCAACGCGTCAGCTACAACATTGGCTTTGCCTGGATGGTATTGAATATTTACGTCGTAATCTTTTAAAAGTTCTAACCACCTTCTTTGCCTCATATTTAGCTCTTTCTGGGTAAATATGTACTTGAGGCTCTTATGGTCGGTAAAAATGTCACAACTTTCACCATACAGATAGTGTCGCCAAATCTTAAGTGCAAAGACGACTGCGGCTAGTTCTAAATCATGTGTAGGGTAGTTAACTTCATAAGGTTTTAACTGACGAGAGGCATAAGCGATAACCTTCCCATGTTGCATTAGCACACAACCTAATCCTTTCTTTGAGGCATCACTATAGACTTGGTAACCTCCTGATCCAGAAGGGAGAGCGAGTATCGGGGAAGATACGAGTCGTTTCTTCAGTTCTTAAAAGCTTTTCTCTTGTTCCTCATTCCATGAGTACTTCACCCCTTTCCTTAGGAGTTTTGTGAGTGGTAGAGCAATTACCGAGAATCCTTTAACAAATCTTCGGTAATAGCCAGCAAGACCCAAGAAACTTCGTATTTCGGTAACAGAAGTGGGTCTTGGCCATTTTGTAATAGCTTCAACCTTTGTTGGGTCTACCATAATTCCCTCTGCTGATATGACATGACCTAAAAATGCCACTTGGCTAAGCCAAAAGTCACATTTGGAAAACTTAGCGTACAACTTCTCATGCCGCAAGGTTCCAAGTACTGCATGTAAATGTGCTTCATGCTCTTCAGTACTCTTAGAATATACCAGAATGTCATCGATAAAAACAATTACGAATTTGTCTAGGAAATTGTGAAATACGCGATTCATCAAATCCATGAAGACTGCGGGTGCATTAGTTAGCCCAAAGGGCATAACCAAGAATTCGTAATGACCATAACGAGTACGAAAGGCGGTCTTGGGAACATCATCATTTTTGATCTTTAGCTGATGATACCCGGACCTCAGGTCGATTTTTGAGAAGAACTGAGCCCCCTGAAGTTGATCAAAGAGATCATCAATGCGAGGCAGAGGATACTGATTACGAATAGTAATCTTGTTCAGCTCTCGGTAGTCAATATATAAACGCATACTACCGTCTTTCTTCTTCACAAATAAGACCGGAGCACCCCAAGGTGAAACACTGGGTCTTATGAATCCTAGATCTAACAATTCTTGCAATTGTTCCTTCAACTCCTTCAGTTCCATTGGAGCCATACGGTATGGAGCTTTAGAAATAGGTTCGGCACCAGGGATCAAGTCGATGGTGAATTCTACCTGACGGTCGGGTGGTAATCCCGGTACTTCATCCGGAAATATATCAGGATATTCACGGACAACGGGATGGCTATCGATACTCTTAACACTAGCAGAAGTATCCTTAATCGATGCTAGGAATCCAGCACAGCTGTTTGATATGAATTTTCGAGCTTTGAGCGCAGAGATAATTTTAAGAGATTTATGAGCTTGAGTTCCCTGATATATAATATCAGGATGATGAAGATCACCGAAAATAATACGGCGAGAATGACAATCTATAGTTACGCGATGTCTAGACAACCAATCTATTCCTAGAATAACATCAAAGTCACACATATGTATTGGAAATAGGTCTGCCTTACACACAATAGATTCAATACGGATCGGACAATTTTTATATACGTAAGTGATTACGGATGAATTTTCCATGGGAGTGGAAATGGTTAAAGTATGATTTAAGAGAGTTGGACTTATCGGAAGGTACTTAGTAAACGAGTGGGATACTAAAGAATGGGTCGCTCCTGTATCGAATAACACATAGATACTATGTTCACCAAGCTGAAGGGTTCCGGACACAGTACCTGGGGCATTAGCAGCGTCAGTAGCAGAAAGTAAGAAAACTCTTCCTCCAACATTGGGTGGTGTAACGTTTGGTCGGTTATTCTTCCTAGTGTCTTTCTTTGTACACTCCTTGATCATGTGTCCAGTTTGGCCACATCTAAAGCATGCTCCTGTACTTCGGTGACATATGCCCTGATGTCGCTTACCACAAGTATTACATAGAGGATATGTAATCTGATTCGGGTTGACATGTTGATTCAGTGGTTGATTTCTAATAGGTTCTGCATACAACTGAATCTGGTTTTGAGCAGGCCTTGGGTTTTGCAGTCTAGGTTGCCATGGACGTGCCTGATTTCCAGAGTTTTGATTTCCTTGCACTTTGTGGTCTTGATTCTGTGACGTAGTGGATGATTGGCCGATTTCCTGCTTAAATTGTCCTTCCCTATTTCTCTTCTTATTATCCCCAGTTCGAGATAAAAATTCTTTCCTTTCGAACTCAAAAGTTTTGATTGCATCAGCAACTTCGGTGATATCCTTAAATTTCATATACATGATCGACTTCCTAATTCGATCATTGACTGCCCATTTGCATTTCTCTGCCTGGGCTTCTGCTGATCCTGCAACGTCTCCTACAATACTAGCCAACCTTGAAAATCGAGTAATGAACTCAGAGGCTGGTTCATCACTCCCCTGTCGAATTACTGCATACTCCCTGATATAAGCTTCTTTATCAGCGATAGAAAAATACTTGTCGTAAAAGATGGTACGAAAGTCGACCCATGAAAGATTAGCGTCGAAATCATCCCCTCCTTTGACTTGCTTATATCCTTCCCACCAAGTTTGTGCGTCATCTTCAAGTTTGTAGGTAGCCAATCTAACTTTGTATTGCTCCGGAACTCCAAGAACTCCAAAGATCTTTTCAACATGAGCTATCCAGTTTCTTGCTTCGACGGGATTAGTAGCGTTACTAAAGGATTTCGGCTTTTGTTTTTGGAATTTAGCGATCCATATGTCTATACTATAGGTAGTATGGTTCGTGGTATTCTCACGAATTTCTTCACCAGAGATTGGATTCGTGTTATTACGTTCTGGATGACGAGTTTGTTGAATAAAGGCCTCAGCTGTTTGAGCAACAAGGTTTGGAAGCAACCCGGCAACAGCCTGGTTGATAGCGTTAATTACGTTTGGATCAACTGGAGTCTCATTCGAAGAAGTGTTGTTACGTACATGGTTAGTACGAGTACTCCTACGTAGCGGACGACGAGGAGGCATCTATAATGTAACACCCCGGCCGGAGGCGGAAAAGCCAAAGGTGTCACAAAACTTGATAGAATGCATTTGAGCACATGGAGTTTAAATTAAGTTGAAATATGATTAAGGTTCAATTAAATAGATTGCATTCAAATCCAAAAGAAGTTCTTGTACATAAACAAAATACAACATAACAATTACAATTGATTTCGGATTTAGTCTAAGGCATAAGTCTTGAATCAATCCTATGTAAAATATTCTTGCAAATCATGTCATCAAGCATTGTCACCTGAAACATATGTTAGGAGTAAAAGGATCAACAAACGGTTGAGTGAATTCATAGGTTTTGTTTCTGCAAAAAAATTTGTCAATGTGATATAGATATAGTTTCAACAAAAAGTGGTTGTCGATATGTCTTTATAGCAAAAGAGTAATACATGTATTTACTTAGTGGTACATTCAAGCCTGCGTTATGACGTAACTCGGTAATATCACCTCACTTCTAAGTTTCACATTAGTCATCAATGCCACAACAATAGTTATCAATATCACAACAATAGTTTGAGAAGTGAAATGGGGCGTCAATCCTATAGCGCTATAATACAACCGATGGGCAAGTACATGTTAATGAACGTAAACTTCTTAAAGTAAACAACAAAGTATTAAGCAAATGCAAAAACAATCGGGGAAACCATGTATAGCAAATAGTTTGTATCACATTGTAACATATGTATCATCCCAAAAATAATGTAAAAAGGGACTATGAACTCACCTTGATTTCGGTTAAGTCCAAACAAATATGCAAAGTGTGAGAGTTCTTGGGAATAAGATTCCACGTCACTCTACTTGATTGAACATGTAACAATATGGAATATGTATCAACAATAATGTTTAATTGGATAATTGGAAATCCTAAATCTATAGGATTCGGTAGTGTTTTGTTTAATTGGTAATTATGTGATTTGGATATCCTAACAAGAGGACTCGGAAAATGAATATGATATAAAGGAATTATTTATGGAAAATATTAATTTAACGTAATTAATAAAATTACAAAAATTGTATAAATGATTTAATATAAACATTTGTAATAACAAATCAAATATATTTAACTAGTATAAATAACATAATTAAATAAAATGATTTTTGGTAAAATATTGTACAAGTGATATAATTAATTTATAACTTTATAATTGAATTTAGAAGTACAAAAATATATAATTATTTGGTAAATGATAATTATATAGTTTAAAGAATAAATATGATAATTATATGATTAATTATCAAAATAATTAATTTAAATCAAAATAATTAAAAATAATACTTTTAATTATTGAACTTTAATATTACTGACTTAAAATAATTATTATGGCCTTGGAATCATTTTTATATAAATAATTTGGAATAAAAGGTTAAAATAATAATAATGGTTTATATGGTTTTAGTTATTAAAATAATATGTAAATAACAAATCAGTTTCAGAAATTTTATAAACCCAGAAAATTATGTGTTTTGTTATAAAATATTTTCGGGCAGAGTTTGTATAATTATATAAATAAAACTGTTAAGTTTTAATTAAATAACTTAACTGATTCAATTATGTAAAATAAACTGTAAATAATAAAACAGTGACAAAATTTATATAAACTCGGAATAATGTATGTAATATCATAAAAATAATTTCAGATAAAAATTATATAGTTAAATATGTTAAATCAAACTATATTTTTATAGTGTAAGTACTGATTTATTTATAAGAATAACAGAATTACATGAAATATTAGTAATAAAATTATTTATGTAATGTACAACACATAAAATAAGTATCATAAAATTTTCAGATTTTATTTTTGAAAATCGGATTTAATATAAATTTAAAAGTATAAATCTGTTTTAATAATATAAAAATTGGTTTTATAAATATTTTTGCAAGTTTTATATTTTTAGTAAATGTATCAGTATGTAAAGTAAATATGTTAAAAATTTCGGATTTTAACTAATTAATCTCGATTTAATATGAATTAATAATCAAATCCTGTTAAATAAAATAAATAAAAGAAATATAAGAGATGAACACTGTTCATCTTCTTCCCCAAATTCCGGTCAACAGAAGTCAAACCCCTTAATTCTTGATCAAAACCGATTTATTTTCAAATTAAATCTACAGAAACATTGTAATAACATAATCGAACTGATTGAGTGAATAAAATCGAACCGGTATCGTGTGAATCGGGGTATCGGCTACATCCGGCGACTGAACTCCGGCGATGATTTGCAGAAACGAACAGACGGTTGTTTTCGAGTGTTTGAGGATTCTGAAGGTGGTGTGAGGTTCGTAGATGTTTCAGGGACTTAAATAACTCGTTAACTCGTTCCCAGATCCGACATAACGTAGTGGAATCGATCCACTTTTATTTTTTTTATAAAAATTCCGAATGTAAACGTTTTGGAAAGGAATAATGTCAGATTATTGGTTCAATTAGTTGGCAAAGTGGTTGGGAGTATGTGGGTGATGTTTCGGATAAATTAAACAAGTACACAAGTGGAATCGGATTGATTCTTGGTGTGTTTTTGTTCGGATCCGTGAACATCAGATCTGATTTAAACATTCAGATCAGTTTTAAAGTGTGTATAAATACCATACGATCCAGGATAAGTTTGGATGTGGCATGCCCGGCCGAGTGGTTGTGATGTTGTTTGTTATCGTTGAGGTCTCGAGTTCGATCCTAGTTGTGGCCGGTTCGATAGGGTTTAAACCCTTTTTATGTTTTTCTTTTTAAATTAAAAATTTTATACTTTGGTCCCTGAGGTTTAGTATAGTCACTAACAGACCCCCTTAATAGTTAACTGAACTGGTTAACTAAGTTAGTGTTTACAATACAATCCTTTATAAAATATTAACCCGGTTAGGTTAAATGGTTAAATGAGTTCCGGAAATGACAGAAACAGCCCTTGGACATATAGTTTAAGGAAATGACAATTTAATCCTTGTACTCTTGTATCAGAATTTAAACTTTTATGTTATTTATAAAATAAGTTTTAAAAATTACACTTTATACCCTAAACTTAAAAGTTTAAAAAAAGTCTATATTTTTATTTGTAAAACAAGTTTCAAATATGTCATAAAGGACCCTAAACTTTATAGTTTTCAAAAGTTTCATTTCTAACCCGAACTTATAAGATTTCAAAAATGACTTTTTAGTCCCCGGACTTTTGTACTTTCTAAAAATGACTGATTTAGTCCTCAGAATTAAAATCAACGTTTTCAAGCAAGTTTCAAGGAATGAAAAATTATATCCCTCAAATTGTAGTTTCACAAAATGTCATAATAGGTCCCTGTAACTAATGTAACCTTGTTTTTAAGCACGAAACTCAATTATTAATACAATTACTCCCGTGTTTGGGCCGGTAAAGTATGTAAGAGCATAAAACAAGTATGAATCAAACAAATTGCATTTCAAAATGCGATGTGTGTATCAAACAAGTACATGTTTGAAAACCAAGGTTGTTACAGTCTCCCCTACTTTAGAAAATTTCGTCCCGAAATTTATTCGAAAGAGACCGTAAAATGTAATTGCAACGTAAACAAATGTGTGTACAAACAAGCAAGTAATGAATAATTCATTTCTCAGAAACGGAATGAATATGGTTTTGATTCTTGTTAGGCAATGTTTTACACGCAGACATGGGGTATAATTGCAAACATCATGTATTAGATAACAATAATATGGTCCCGGGTAACATAAAATCTTCAAGTGACTCTGGCAAGGTTTCAAGTATAATCATAATAAGAACACTTATATATAGGAAGTACCTGCGGCGTATCCACCATGTTCTTATTGCATTATACTTGTCTCGTTACCCGATCACCCTAAATTTTATGCCATCATACTTAACAAGATTTGCTATGATTCTCATGCGTTGAACCCCGTAATTAAGTGTGCACCCATAATTACGCGTTTCATCGTATGGTCGACATAGCTCTTCTAGTTAAGTACGTAAGGGGAAAATTTGTATAAACGAAATGAGGGGAAATGAACATAAGTGTGATTTCGTAATGCATGATTGTATCTGGATCAAATGGTTTTATTCACAACACACTTTGAAAATATTAATATATCATTTCTAGAATAAATGCACTAAACACGAAGTTCATAGGCTCATCATGATACAAATATAATACAATGGTATAACAACGAAACAGTATACGAGAAGAAAGTGACCCACTTCTTCTGGTGGAAGGTTAAGAATTAGATATAACAATACTCCAAGCATCACACCAGCGATCACCAGAACCAAGCTACTCGGATGCATTTTTGAAGAGAACGAAAAGAAAGAGGGTTTTTTTTTTTTGTTGTGAATAAAAATGAGATTGTCGATTGGTTATTTATAGAGGTGGAATATAACCATTTTACAACAGCCATGTAACCGTTGTATGTGACCGTTATACAGTGGTCGTATATATACTCACGGGTTGTAACTCCTAAGCCTTGAGGGTTTCGATCCATAACCCATGCTAATTTGGGAGTGTAAGCGTAGATGAAAACGTAAAGTATAAGTGTAATTAGTAACGCTTATGGGTATAATGACGTGGATATGAGTATGAGATTAAGCGAGGAAACAAATAAAATTAAGATACTGTTTAAATCAGACGAGCATCAACATAATATAACATCTCCTGGATTAGAACGTATTTCACATTAACAAAGATAGCATCATTTGTTTGATGGTCTAGTATGCTGTAGACAATTTACAATTGAAATAAGCCATATAACGGATTAGTTTCAGGCTCAAAACTATCAGGTAGTGGAGGTAGTGGATCCAGTTGCATGTGAGCAACTAGCATACTTTCCAACCATTGATTTCTTTCTGTCAACCATTGTACTTGCCGTAGCAAATCTTGGTTCTGCTCGTTTAGCCTAGCCATTTCAACTACCATTTGATCTGGATATAGATCCATTTGAGGCACCGTACTTGGGCCTGCTATATTAGTTGTTGGCAGTTGTTCCACTTCGTCCAACAGTGACTGGAAAGAATGTGACAGTAATGGTGCTTGCAAAAAGGGTTCTGATGCTAACTGTTCTTGTGTCATTATGTTTTCATCAAACCAAGTTCCTTGCATTGTTGAACTCTCCTCGAAAAATGACGGTGGAAAGCTTGGTAAGACGTTCGGTGTTAAAGGTTGGGATAGGTTAGGTGTAATAGGTTCTTGTATGTATGGCAGCGGTGGCTGCATATCAAATTGATAAGAAAATGATGGTGGAAATTGGAAAAATGATTGTTGTAAATTTTGTGGGAAGGTATTATCTAAGGTAACTGAAGTTCCCTTCGATTGGGATGGTTGAGTTAGTGTGTCAATATGAACAGGGATTAGCCTCATGGTGTGAGGATTTACAATTCCAGGTGCCTTTGGTGGAGATAATCCCTGGATAATCTGATCACTTAAGACACCTAATGATTGTGCTAGCTTTGTGATGTAAGACCCTCCCATGAGACTTTTCAAAGGTTGTGATTTTTGACTAGAAAAATAATCAGCAAGCCCGTGGGCAATATTACAAGGAACTTGCTCAAACATACTACGCAGATAGAAAAGTTCGATTTTTTTAACCCTTTGTGGATTATGCTTGCGCCCCGTGATAGTGTTGGCTAACACACGGTGCATATATTGATAACAAGGGTTTGTGAAGCTCGTAGCACTATTGTGGCCACACCATGCTTTTGATGAATGGCATTGCCAATAACTTACCATATCAGCGGAGGAATAAGAGGTTGATGCCTCCGTAAAAATGGGTTGTTTAGCTTCTTCATTTGTATATATGCCTAGACGAACTGCGAATTCTGTCAATGACATAGTATGATGTTGTCCACAAAGTTGGAAATGAATGGATTCGTCGGTAAGGTTTCTATTATATTTATAATAGAAAGTGGACGAGAACTCATACACCAGTTCATCGTATGACGGTTCTAGGATGTCGAAGAAACGACGCCAGGGCGTATTAGGTAGTAGTGATCTCGCCAGTAAACCACTGGGATCAATCATTCCCATATTTTGCCAATCAATACCACTAATATTAAGAACTTCATGATGCTTGAGTTTTTGATACCTCTCTTGATAGTGTAATTTAGTAAACTGAAGGAAAGGATGAATGTTTGCTGTATTAGAGGATTCAGCATATGCTGCTGGGAGATTTGCCATGGGGTTTTGTTGAGCTAAGAAAAGTTTGGGTATGGGGTATTGGATTATATCAGAAATTTGTAGTTCTTGTGTAGATTAGCTCGTGTAGTGAGTTCCTTATATAGATAAGGAGATTCCGGATTACACCATAGGATCAGTTAGAGCTTCCCTGCTACGTCCTACAGCTAGTTTGAAAATTTGAATCTGACAGGTATGGTCTCGAGAAAATTTTGAATTTGAAAAAGAGGGAATCGTATCGTAATAATTTGATAATAGTACAACGTAGGTTGATTAGGGCTTGGATTGTTCTGAAACGGAGAAAAGAAAAAAAAATATTCCTTTGAATTAGGGTAACATGCCTTGAGCCGATAGGCATACTGTAGTCTCATCGGTAGTTCCTAGGTAGGCAAACGTGTGTCTCGTCATGAAGGCATTTTCTGGAAGAAAGATTATAGTGATTTCATAATGGGGTAATGTAGTTTCATAAAATCAATGAGGATCAAAGAAAACACGTAACAAGATGGATATCATTTATTCCACGAATAAATAACATCAATGACAAGTCAAAGTAGTTGGGTTCTTATAACTTGGTGAAGTCATGCTTTAGCCTATAAGTGGATACTCATCCCAAGAATTCCCAGGTAAGCACAACTGGTCCTTCGAGTTAGGATATATACGAAGTGCTTGCCTAGACAGAAAACTCAGAATACAGGCATCCACCCTTCCAGATTGCACGAGTTCGTTATTAGAGCCCAAGACTTTGATGAGAACTAAAAATCAGAAGAGGTTTTGAAAATAATCACCTAAGGATAGGTGATGTGTATTTGTAAAATCAAAGGATAAGATCTGTGGTGACGAGGCATTGGTTACAAAAGATAGGAATAGAGATGAAGACAAGGCAAAGATAACGGAAGAGTTACTAATGGAAAGTGTCCTAGGTAAGTTATAGTCTAGGTGAAAAGTAATTTCTAATAACCTAAATCCCTATAACCATGGCTCTGATACCAATCTGTAACACCCCGGCCGGAGGCGGAAAAGCCAAAGGTGTCACAAAACTTGATAGAATGCATTTGAGCACATGGAGTTTAAATTAAGTTGAAATATGATTAAGGTTCAATTAAATAGATTGCATTCAAATCCAAAAGAAGTTCTTGTACATAAACAAAATACAACATAACAATTACAATTGATTTCGGATTTAGTCTAAGGCATAAGTCTTGAATCAATCCTATGTAAAATATTCTTGCAAATCATGTCATCAAGCATTGTCACCTGAAACATATGTTAGGAGTAAAAGGATCAACAAACGGTTGAGTGAATTCATAGGTTTTGTTTCTGCAAAAAAATTTGTCAATGTGATATAGATATAGTTTCAACAAAAAGTGGTTGTCGATATGTCTTTATAGCAAAAGAGTAATACATGTATTTACTTAGTGGTACATTCAAGCCTGCGTTATGACGTAACTCGGTAATATCACCTCACTTCTAAGTTTCACATTAGTCATCAATGCCACAACAATAGTTATCAATATCACAACAATAGTTTGAGAAGTGAAATGGGGCGTCAATCCTATAGCGCTATAATACAACCGATGGGCAAGTACATGTTAATGAACGTAAACTTCTTAAAGTAAACAACAAAGTATTAAGCAAATGCAAAAACAATCGGGGAAACCATGTATAGCAAATAGTTTGTATCACATTGTAACATATGTATCATCCCAAAAATAATGTAAAAAGGGACTATGAACTCACCTTGATTTCGGTTAAGTCCAAACAAATATGCAAAGTGTGAGAGTTCTTGGGAATAAGATTCCACGTCACTCTACTTGATTGAACATGTAACAATATGGAATATGTATCAACAATAATGTTTAATTGGATAATTGGAAATCCTAAATCTATAGGATTCGGTAGTGTTTTGTTTAATTGGTAATTATGTGATTTGGATATCCTAACAAGAGGACTCGGAAAATGAATATGATATAAAGGAATTATTTATGGAAAATATTAATTTAACGTAATTAATAAAATTACAAAAATTGTATAAATGATTTAATATAAACATTTGTAATAACAAATCAAATATATTTAACTAGTATAAATAACATAATTAAATAAAATGATTTTTGGTAAAATATTGTACAAGTGATATAATTAATTTATAACTTTATAATTGAATTTAGAAGTACAAAAATATATAATTATTTGGTAAATGATAATTATATAGTTTAAAGAATAAATATGATAATTATATGATTAATTATCAAAATAATTAATTTAAATCAAAATAATTAAAAATAATACTTTTAATTATTGAACTTTAATATTACTGACTTAAAATAATTATTATGGCCTTGGAATCATTTTTATATAAATAATTTGGAATAAAAGGTTAAAATAATAATAATGGTTTATATGGTTTTAGTTATTAAAATAATATGTAAATAACAAATCAGTTTCAGAAATTTTATAAACCCAGAAAATTATGTGTTTTGTTATAAAATATTTTCGGGCAGAGTTTGTATAATTATATAAATAAAACTGTTAAGTTTTAATTAAATAACTTAACTGATTCAATTATGTAAAATAAACTGTAAATAATAAAACAGTGACAAAATTTATATAAACTCGGAATAATGTATGTAATATCATAAAAATAATTTCAGATAAAAATTATATAGTTAAATATGTTAAATCAAACTATATTTTTATAGTGTAAGTACTGATTTATTTATAAGAATAACAGAATTACATGAAATATTAGTAATAAAATTATTTATGTAATGTACAACACATAAAATAAGTATCATAAAATTTTCAGATTTTATTTTTGAAAATCGGATTTAATATAAATTTAAAAGTATAAATCTGTTTTAATAATATAAAAATTGGTTTTATAAATATTTTTGCAAGTTTTATATTTTTAGTAAATGTATCAGTATGTAAAGTAAATATGTTAAAAATTTCGGATTTTAACTAATTAATCTCGATTTAATATGAATTAATAATCAAATCCTGTTAAATAAAATAAATAAAAGAAATATAAGAGATGAACACTGTTCATCTTCTTCCCCAAATTCCGGTCAACAGAAGTCAAACCCCTTAATTCTTGATCAAAACCGATTTATTTTCAAATTAAATCTACAGAAACATTGTAATAACATAATCGAACTGATTGAGTGAATAAAATCGAACCGGTATCGTGTGAATCGGGGTATCGGCTACATCCGGCGACTGAACTCCGGCGATGATTTGCAGAAACGAACAGACGGTTGTTTTCGAGTGTTTGAGGATTCTGAAGGTGGTGTGAGGTTCGTAGATGTTTCAGGGACTTAAATAACTCGTTAACTCGTTCCCAGATCCGACATAACGTAGTGGAATCGATCCACTTTTATTTTTTTTATAAAAATTCCGAATGTAAACGTTTTGGAAAGGAATAATGTCAGATTATTGGTTCAATTAGTTGGCAAAGTGGTTGGGAGTATGTGGGTGATGTTTCGGATAAATTAAACAAGTACACAAGTGGAATCGGATTGATTCTTGGTGTGTTTTTGTTCGGATCCGTGAACATCAGATCTGATTTAAACATTCAGATCAGTTTTAAAGTGTGTATAAATACCATACGATCCAGGATAAGTTTGGATGTGGCATGCCCGGCCGAGTGGTTGTGATGTTGTTTGTTATCGTTGAGGTCTCGAGTTCGATCCTAGTTGTGGCCGGTTCGATAGGGTTTAAACCCTTTTTATGTTTTTCTTTTTAAATTAAAAATTTTATACTTTGGTCCCTGAGGTTTAGTATAGTCACTAACAGACCCCCTTAATAGTTAACTGAACTGGTTAACTAAGTTAGTGTTTACAATACAATCCTTTATAAAATATTAACCCGGTTAGGTTAAATGGTTAAATGAGTTCCGGAAATGACAGAAACAGCCCTTGGACATATAGTTTAAGGAAATGACAATTTAATCCTTGTACTCTTGTATCAGAATTTAAACTTTTATGTTATTTATAAAATAAGTTTTAAAAATTACACTTTATACCCTAAACTTAAAAGTTTAAAAAAAGTCTATATTTTTATTTGTAAAACAAGTTTCAAATATGTCATAAAGGACCCTAAACTTTATAGTTTTCAAAAGTTTCATTTCTAACCCGAACTTATAAGATTTCAAAAATGACTTTTTAGTCCCCGGACTTTTGTACTTTCTAAAAATGACTAATTTAGTCCTCAGAATTAAAATCAACGTTTTCAAGCAAGTTTCAAGGAATGAAAAATTATATCCCTCAAATTGTAGTTTCACAAAATGTCATAATAGGTCCCTGTAACTAATGTAACCTTGTTTTTAAGCACGAAACTCAATTATTAATACAATTACTCCCGTGTTTGGGCCGGTAAAGTATGTAAGAGCATAAAACAAGTATGAATCAAACAAATTGCATTTCAAAATGCGATGTGTGTATCAAACAAGTACATGTTTGAAAACCAAGGTTGTTACATATAAGAATAGATATAGGAGTTAAACAAAATAAGAGACCAAGTGGAATCATATCATAGATATCTACCCATTCCTCACAGGTTTTAATTACTATCTTCAAGTTTTCTACAGGAAAGAGCCTTTGCTCTGATACCATAGCTGTAACACCCCAACCCAGAAGGGCTGACGTGTCACAATAACAGTGGTATCATAAACAAAAGTCATAATTCCATTTATTTATTTGATAAAGATACAACCATACGACAACTAAACTTAAGGTTAATATACAAACGGAGACATTTGACTTGATTAACTAACATCTTCAGATTTATTCCTAGGCTTTATTCTTCTCTCTTTCCCCCGCCCGAAATAACCTGTGAACCTGTACATACAAGAATTTACGGAATGAGCCGAATGCTCAGTACGGAATAATAGGCTCAAATAACAAGTAACGCTTTATATGAAATATTTTCCGGATGAAACTTTATGCGAGAATGATATGATGCAATTAACGAAATTTCATAATTATATCATACGGATGTACCCATGAGCCAAACTTAAAACGTGACAATACACAGGTAGCTACTCCTGCATAATTATCACACGAGATGGCGAGTTGGCATACCCGCTATCCACCTCCTTAACTTAAATCCTAGGATCGATCCATACGCCTCCTAATAGCTTATATGTACCACACTTGTACTTAAGAGACACCGTGAACTGATCTCTCCGTCACGGATGGAGCACATGATGTCGATGCCGCAACAACATGCTCGTGGGACACTCCACGAGAAGCGATACTCAGGGTATTAGAGTACAAAAGGTCTTATAACTTATCAAAATATTTATCATAACAAAACGTAACATATATTGGAACATGCGAAAATGAGTACAACTAACAAAATACTATCGCATGACATAAAAGATAAATCAAAGTTATGATTAGAATAGGAATCCAACGGACTGTCAAATGAATCGATAATCAAAGACGTGAGGAGTTTTAAAAGATGAATTTAATGGTTTTATAACAATTTGAATATGAAGCAATAAGGAGTGGGGTAAGGATCCGTACCTTAATAATTCCAAAGTGATGCTACCTTGTGATAATATTTCAGATTTATATGGCAGAGTTTAGACTACTGATTAGTCTTTTAACCTAATTTAAATAACATGCACACAACTAGGTTAGTAACTTAATACAGCATTTACGATAACTCACGAGATCAACCCTCACAACAAATGACAAAGTGCTATGCTTAAACATCCATCGGATTCACAACGAAGGACAGAGTATTCCCCGAATTCGGGTGGCACTCAACATCCGGTCGGAATCACAATTAATGACAAAGCATCACCCTAATGTGGGCAGCACTTAAACATCCATTGAGTACATTGATCGATCGGACAATGAATCGTAATAGCGATCGAGTTAATACCCTGTTCTGCAGCACCCCGCTATGCTAATTAGTGTTTTTGTGTGTGTTTTGAGAGTATTCAGACGAAATCTCAGAGTAATTTTGGAGTTTGAACGTCGTTTTTGTGTCCAGAATCAAGTGCCAATGTCTGCTATTTATAGTCGAAATTTCACTTTGCTTACGGACCGTAAGCCTTACAATGTTGCGGTCCGTAAGGGTGCTTACGGACCGTAAGCCTATCAATGTTACGGTCCGTAAGGGACACCAAAGCACTATAGGGTTGCCACGCGTGGGACTAGGCCTGCTGAGTCAGTGGTTTCGTAAATTTTAAATTTGACAACGAGTTTTTAGGATAATCGTCGAGTAGGGAATGCCCCCCCTGAGTTTTAGGGGCCCTGATCCTGATTCTGAAAATTCTGAAAATTCTGAAAATTTTAGGGTTTGCGCAGAATCACTTGGGTATCTTAATTAGGGTTTCCTATTAACTAAAATAAATAATAATAATAATAATGGTTTTAAATTTATGGTTATTACAACTATTACCTCCTTAAAAGAAATTTCGTCCTCGAAATTTTTCAAAATAAGAATATAACATATTGCATAAGTAACGGAAACGGAACTTTCATAGCAGAGTTACTAACTTATATAACAAGAATCTCCTAAACACACATGTGTATCTGAAATTCATAATTACGTTCATGACTATAATTGTCAATTAGCCCTAATGGTTTTTTTCACTACGTATCTTAATAACATAGAAAATCAACATAGACTTACAGATAACAAGAGTGACTATTGGTACTGATATTTCCTACATAAACATACTTAATTATAACTAAGATATATTCACATAAGGTAAAGCATGAATGACCGTAAACAGAAACAATTGAACTTATATCAAAGAGCAAGATTTACCGTTACTTCGACTAAAATTCTACTACTAGAATAGATTAGGGTATAGAGAGCGAATTGATTCTTCAGATTCCCATGTTGCTTCGTGTTCAGAGTGATTTTTCCAGAGGATTTTAACAAACGGAATTACTTTCCTACGCAAAACCTTTTCTTGTCGATCTAAGATGGCTTCTGGTTCCTCTTCGTAGGACAAATCTTCGTGAATTGTAAGTAACGGATAACTAATGACATGGAGTGGATGATAATTATATCCTCTTAACGAGGAGACATGAAAAACGTTATGAACGTGAGAGAGCTGAGGAGGTAAAGCCAGTCGATATGACACTTCTCCAATTCTTTCAAGGATTTCAAACGGACCGATGAAACGAGGACTAAGTTTCCCTTTAATTCCAAATCTACGAACGCCACGCCAAGGTGATACCTTTAAGAATACGTGGTCGCCAATTTTAAATTCGAGTGGTCGTCTATCTTGATCTGCATAGCTCTTTTGTCTACTCTGAGCTTCTTTCAGTTTTTCTCGTGCCCTTTTGACTTTTTCATTTGTAATCTGAACTAGTTCTGGCCCTTCAATAATCTTTTCTCCAACTTCATCCCAGCATATCGGTGCTCGACATTTCCTACCGTACAAAAGCTCAAAAGGTGCCATGCCAATACTTGCTTGCCAACTATTGTTGTAAGCGAACTCAACAAGGCATAAATATTCATCCCAGTTTCCAGACCATTCAAGTGCACATGCTCGGAGCATGTCTTCCAAGGTCTGAATCGTGCGTTCTGACTGCCCATCTGTTTGTGGATGGAAAGCCGTACTAAACTTCAGTCGTGTACCCCAAGCTGCCTGAAAACCTTTCCAAAATCGTGAGGTGAAACGTGGGTCTCTATCGGAAACAATGGAAGATGGTGTGCCATGGAGTCGAATAATTTCTTGAAGAAATATTTCGGATAACTTATTAACCGAAAATCCTTGCTGAATCGGTAGAAAATGTGCTGACTTTGACAATCTATCGACAACAACCCATACAACATCATTCTTCTTGAAAGTCTTAGGTAAACCGGTAACAAAATCCATTGTGATCTCATCCCACTTCCATATGGGAATATCCAATGGCTGCAACAGACCGCTTGCTCGTTTGTGTTCAATTTTCACTTGTTGGCAAGTGAGGCATTTACTTACGTATCGAGCAACGTCTTCCTTCATGCCATTCCACCAGAAGTTCTGTCTTAAGTCTCGATACATCTTGGTAGATCCTGGGTGAATTGAAAATGGTGAGCTATGAGCTTCGGCTAACAATGACTCACGAAGGGTGGAGTCATCGGGTACACAAAGTCTTTTACCGCACCAAATCACCCCATGATAGTCTATACGAAATTCAGATTGCTTACCCACCTCAAGATTTTGCACAATTGCCCAAAGTTCTCCATCTTGCTTCTGTGCATCTTTGATCCGTGATATGAGGTCGGGTTCAATCTGCATTCTAGCTAGATATCCATCAGATTTACTAACCTGAAGCCAAATGTTCATTCTTTCGAGATCCTTCCTAATACGAGGCTGAATTTGTAAGCAAGATATAGTCCCGGAATTCTTTCGGCTCAACGCGTCAGCTACAACATTGGCTTTGCCTGGATGGTATTGAATATTTACGTCGTAATCTTTTAAAAGTTCTAACCACCTTCTTTGCCTCATATTTAGCTCTTTCTGGGTAAATATGTACTTGAGGCTCTTATGGTCGGTAAAAATGTCACAACTTTCACCATACAGATAGTGTCGCCAAATCTTAAGTGCAAAGACGACTGCGGCTAGTTCTAAATCATGTGTAGGGTAGTTAACTTCATAAGGTTTTAACTGACGAGAGGCATAAGCGATAACCTTCCCATGTTGCATTAGCACACAACCTAATCCTTTCTTTGAGGCATCACTATAGACTTGGTAACCTCCTGATCCAGAAGGGAGAGCGAGTATCGGGGAAGATACGAGTCGTTTCTTCAGTTCTTAAAAGCTTTTCTCTTGTTCCTCATTCCATGAGTACTTCACCCCTTTCCTTAGGAGTTTTGTGAGTGGTAGAGCAATTACCGAGAATCCTTTAACAAATCTTCGGTAATAGCCAGCAAGACCCAAGAAACTTCGTATTTCGGTAACAGAAGTGGGTCTTGGCCATTTTGTAATAGCTTCAACCTTTGTTGGGTCTACCATAATTCCCTCTGCTGATATGACATGACCTAAAAATGCCACTTGGCTAAGCCAAAAGTCACATTTGGAAAACTTAGCGTACAACTTCTCATGCCGCAAGGTTCCAAGTACTGCATGTAAATGTGCTTCATGCTCTTCAGTACTCTTAGAATATACCAGAATGTCATCGATAAAAACAATTACGAATTTGTCTAGGAAATTGTGAAATACGCGATTCATCAAATCCATGAAGACTGCGGGTGCATTAGTTAGCCCAAAGGGCATAACCAAGAATTCGTAATGACCATAACGAGTACGAAAGGCGGTCTTGGGAACATCATCATTTTTTATCTTTAGCTGATGATACCCGGACCTCAGGTCGATTTTTGAGAAGAACTGAGCCCCCTGAAGTTGATCAAAGAGATCATCAATGCGAGGCAGAGGATACTGATTACGAATAGTAATCTTGTTCAGCTCTCGGTAGTCAATACATAAACGCATACTACCGTCTTTCTTCTTCACAAATAAGACCGGAGCACCCCAAGGTGAAACACTAGGTCTTATGAATCCTAGATCTAACAATTCTTGCAATTGTTCCTTCAACTCCTTCAGTTCCATTGGAGCCATACGGTATGGAGCTTTAGAAATAGGTTCGGCACCAGGGATCAAGTCGATGGTGAATTCTACCTGACGGTCGGGTGGTAATCCCGGTAGTTCATCCGGAAATATATCAGGATATTCACGGACAACGGGATGGCTATCGATACTCTTAACACTAGCAGAAGTATCCTTAATCGATGCTAGGAATCCAGCACAGCTGTTTGATATGAATTTTCGAGCTTTGAGCGCAGAGATAATTTTAAGAGATTTATGAGCTTGAGTTCCCTGATATATAATATCAGGATGATGAAGATCACCGAAAAAAATACGGCGAGAATGACAATCTATAGTTACGCGATGTCTAGACAACCAATCTATTCCTAGAATAACATCAAAGTCACACATATGTATTGGAAATAGGTCTGCCTTACACACAATAGATTCAATACGGATCGGACAATTTTTATATACGTAAGTGATTACGGATGAATTTTCCATGGGAGTGGAAATGGTTAAAGTATGATTTAAGAGAGTTGGACTTATCGGAAGGTACTTAGTAAACGAGTGGGATACTAAAGAATGGGTCGCTCCTGTATCGAATAACACATAGATACTACGTTCACCAAGCTGAAGGGTTCCGGACACAGTACCTGGGGCATTAGCAGCGTCAGTAGCAGAAAGTAAGAAAACTCTTCCTCCAACATTGGGTGGTGTAACGTTTGGTCGGTTATTCTTCCTAGTGTCTTTCTTTGTACACTCCTTGATCATGTGTCCAGTTTGGCCACATCTAAAGCATGCTCCTGTACTTCGGTGACATATGCCCTGATGTCGCTTACCACAAGTATTACATAGAGGATATGTAATCTGATTCGGGTTGACATGTTGATTCAGTGGTTGATTTCTAATAGGTTCTGCATACAACTGAATCTGGTTTTGAGCAGGCCTTGGGTTTTGCAGTCTAGGTTGCCATGGACGTGCCTGATTTCCAGAGTTTTGATTTCCTTGCACTTTGTGGTCTTGATTCTGTGACGTAGTGGATGATTGGCCGATTTCCTGCTTAAATTGTCCTTCCCTATTTCTCTTCTTATTATCCCCAGTTCGAGATAAAAATTCTTTCCTTTCGAACTCAAAAGTTTTGATTGCATCAGCAACTTCGGTGATATCCTTAAATTTCATATACATGATCGACTTCCTAATTCGATCATTGACTGCCCATTTGCATTTCTCTGCCTGGGCTTCTGCTGATCCTGCAACGTCTCCTACAATACTAGCCAACCTTGAAAATCGAGTAATGAACTCAGAGGCTGGTTCATCACTCCCCTGTCGAATTACTGCATACTCCCTGATATAAGCTTCTTTATCAGCGATAGAAAAATACTTGTCGTAAAAGATGGTACGAAAGTCGACCCATGAAAGATTAGCGTCGAAATCATCCCCTCCTTTGACTTGCTTATATCCTTCCCACCAAGTTTGTGCGTCATCTTCAAGTTTGTAGGTAGCCAATCTAACTTTGTATTGCTCCGGAACTCCAAGAACTCCGAAGATCTTTTCAACATAAGCTATCCAGTTTCTTGCTTCGACGGGATTAGTAGCGTTACTAAAGGATTTCGGCTTTTGTTTTTGGAATTTAGCGATCCATATGTCTATACTATAGGTAGTATGGTTCGTGGTATTCTCACGAATTTCTTCACCAGAGATTGGATTCGTGTTATTACGTTCTGGATGACGAGTTTGTTGAATAAAGGCCTCAGCTGTTTGAGCAACAAGGTTTGGAAGCAACCCGGCAACAGCCTGGTTGATAGCGTTAATTACGTTTGGATCAACTGGAGTCTCATTCGAAGAAGTGTTGTTACGTACATGGTTAGTACGAGTACTCCTACGTAGCGGTCGACGAGGAGGCATCTATAAGAATAGATATAGGAGTTAAACAAAATAAGAGACCAAGTGGAATCATATCATAGATATCTACCCATTCCTCACAGGTTTTAATTACTATCTTCAAGTTTTCTACAGGAAAGAGCCTTTGCTCTGATACCATAGCTGTAACACCCCAACCCAGAAGGGCTGACGTGTCACAATAACAGTGGTATCATAAACAAAAGTCATAATTCCATTTATTTATTTGATAAAGATACAACCATACGACAACTAAACTTAAGGTTAATATACAAACGGAGACATTTGACTTGATTAACTAACATCTTCAGATTTATTCCTAGGCTTTATTCTTCTCTCTTTCCCCCGCCCGAAATAACCTGTGAACCTGTACATACAAGAATTTACGGAATGAGCCGAATGCTCAGTACGGAATAATAGGCTCAAATAACAAGTAACGCTTTATATGAAATATTTTCCGGATGAAACTTTATGCGAGAATGATATGATGCAATTAACGAAATTTCATAATTATATCATACGGATGTACCCATGAGCCAAACTTAAAACGTGACAATACACAGGTAGCTACTCCTGCATAATTATCACACGAGATGGCGAGTTGGCATACCCGCTATCCACCTCCTTAACTTAAATCCTAGGATCGATCCATACGCCTCCTAATAGCTTATATGTACCACACTTGTACTTAAGAGACGCCGTGAACTGATCTCTCCGTCACGGATGGAGCACATGATGTCGATGCCGCAACAACATGCTCGTGGGACACTCCACGAGAAGCGATACTCAGGGTATCAGAGTACAAAAGGTCTTATAACTTATCAAAATATTTATCATAACAAAACGTAACATATATTGGAACATGCGATAATGAGTACAACTAACATAATACTATCGCATGACATAAAAGATAAATCAAAGTTATGATTAGAATAGGAATCCAACGGACTGTCAAATGAATCGATAATCAAAGACGTAAGGAGTTTTAAAAGATGAATTTAATGGTTTTATAACAATTTGAATATGAAGCAATAAGGAGTGGGGTAAGGATCCGTACCTTAATAATTCCAAAGTGATGCTACCTTGTGATAATATTTCAGATTTATACGGCAGAGTTTAGACTACTGATTAGTCTTTTAACCTAATTTAAATAACATGCACACAACTAGGTTAGTAACTTAATACATCATTTACGATAACTCACGAGATCAACCCTCACAACAAATGACAAAGTGCTATGCTTAAACATCCATCGGATTCACAACGAAGGACAGAGTATTCCCCGAATTCGGGTGGCACTCAACATCCGGTCGGAATCACAATTAATGACAAAGCATCACCCTAATGTGGGCAGCACTTAAACATCCATTGAGTACATTGATCGATCGGACAATGAATCGTAATAGCGATCGAGTTAATACCCTGTTCTGCAGCACCCCGCTATGCTAATTAGTGTTTTTGTGTGTGTTTTGAGAGTATTCAGACGAAATCTCAGAGTAATTTTGGAGTTTGAACGTCGTTTTTGTGTCTAGAATCAAGTGCCAATGTCTGCTATTTATAGTCGAAATTTCACTTTGCTTACGGACCGTAAGCCTTACAATGTTGCGGTCCGTAAGGGTGCTTACGGACCGTAAGCCTATCAATGTTACGGTCCGTAAGGGACACCAAAGCACTATAGGGTTGCCACGCGTGGGACTAGGCCTGCTGAGTCAATGGTTTCGTAAATTTTAAATTTGACAACGAGTTTTTAGGATAATCGTCGAGTAGGGAATGCCCCCCCTGAGTTTTAGGGGCCCTGATCCTGATTCTGAAAATTCTGAAAATTTTAGGGTTTGCGCAGAATCACTTGGGTATCTTAATTAGGGTTTCCTATTAACTAAAATAAATAATAATAATAATGGTTTTAAATTTATGGTTATTACATGATATAGGTTTTTCGATTTCATCTCCTACGATTTAAGACCTGCGTTTTTTTCTCTGAGATTGGTCATATTTAGGTCATCTTCAAGTGCATGCCTGATGAGGCTCGGTTGTTGAGGCGAACGATGAGTTGCAGAAGAATATTAGGTTGAATGAAGGTACTTTTAGCACTTAATATTTGAAAGAGTAAATTACATTTTTGGCCCCTGTGGTTATATCACTTTTACGATTTGTGCAATGTTCAGACAGCTCTTCGTCGGCCAGACCTAATTCCTTTAACCGTTTGAATTGATATGCAGTCGTCGAATGGAGTTAGTAAGGTTGTGTTTGTAGGTCAGAAGTTGAGAGTTTGAACAAAAGGTATGAGTTCTATCTGCTGATTTCTTTTTTTTTTATTAACCTTTTTGAAATTAAATTTTACTGAGAAAATAATGTCAGTATTACTAGATTAATGACAAGCTTGCAATTCTTTGTTCGGAGTCTATTTTTAAATTGCATCTTGTCATCAGACATGTCTGGATCTGTTTTATCCTTAAAAAAGCAATTATTTTTTTGCAAATGCCTTTTATGAAGTCAGATCTGGGCATTGTGCCCGCTCGGTAACGGGCCAAGGTTATTGTTCAGAATGGGCCGACATATCTTTTCTCTAACTGAATTACAGGTTGTCAAAGGCATTGTAAGGATGCTTGAAAAGGCGAGTTCCAAGAGCTATGCTTTTAAGGGGAGTATGATATTGTTTGGAACTTTTCTTACACACTCTTCAATTATAGGTGATTTTTAATTTTAATATAATCAGTCCGTGTGATTATGCGACATATTGTACTTTTATTGATTGGTAAATTGTTTAATTGAACTTATTGTATGTATTTTTGTATTTATACAAATAGAGTTGGGATAAAACCATGGATTGTCATAGTCCTGGTCAAGGATTAAGCCTGCAACGAAAGATAGTTTAGACCATGACTTTGGTGAGGAAGCCATTGGGCGAGTGGCACCCGTTGATTCTGGTAAGTCAAATTTTAATTTTTTGACATACTTTTGTTGGAGATATGAACAAAGTCAGGATATGAACAAAGAAGTCGGGATGGTAGACACCGTCTGGAAATTTAATAGGTCCTGGTGGGGGAAGCAACAAACAGACAAGTCGGGATACGAACAAAGAAGAAGACCGATAACAAGTCGGTTTAAGTAAACAAGTTCAAAACCGGATTAAAGGTTGGTCAGAGAAAGTCAAAATGAGTTTATCGAAGGTAGCAACATTACCCACTAGGAGAAGCTTGGTTGATGATCTCGCTCGTTTAAAAGAAAATGAGAAATTAGCGAATGGTAATAATAATAATAATAACAATGATCATGACATTAATAATAACGATGATCATGAAAACGAGACAGAGAGAAGCAGTGTAGCGTCCAATTCATAAGTTAACGGAAACCACCCGGGCCTGGGCCCAAGCCCGATCCGGAGCCAAAGCCCAAGCCCGAGCACTGCGTCAGGGCCGTATGTTTCTACCAAAGATGTTGGATCACCTTTACCAGTCTTGGATACCCCTGAAGAAGATTTGTCTTTCAAGGAGGTAAAGAATGACGAAACTATAAGAAAGCCTTTATCGGGGAAGTTTTAGTGGTTATGGATGTTTTCAAAAACCGAGCCTGAGGATTTGTTAGAGAAATCTGAGCCCACAACATCTTACGTCAATGGATTTAATCAGAAAATTGCAGTACCGTCATCTTCGACAGTAGAAGAGACCAGCGAACCAGAAGCTGTTGATCACAATAACCTGAAGAATCTTGCTCAACCCATGCTTGATAATATTGAGGTATTACATTTTTTTAACATAAAACAATTCAAAATTTTTGATTTTCTTATGAAATTCTTGGTATATATAACCCAGGTGATCGAGTCTGTACAGAACTTGTCAACAAACACCATGGAAGCTCTAAAAGAGCTTCGAAAGATTAGTAACTTTTTATTGGAGATGTGAGGTGATTTTCTTCTTTATGATACATAAACTGTAATTATGATTTATGGGAGTGGATGACACTCTTGTAATTTAGGTTAACAGCTTTCGGTTCGCTTGTAAATGTAAATATATACATGTATCATATTATTTGAGTGACAAACTGATTTTCATAATGTTATAATCTCATGTAATTGTATACTAAGTTCTAAAGGCTTTTGATTGCCAAATTAAATACATGAACTTTATTTAGTGATCTGTTTTTAGATTAGTATCATATCTATCATCCTAAGAGTAATCCTGTATTACCTTATTGTGTTCATATAACTTTAGCGGGTCGAAAGGGGTCTAATATCTAATCGGGTTGAGTTGACTGGTAAACATAAATGTTTGTAGCTTATTACATTTGAAGAACATGCGTTCATTTAATCATTTAGGATCAATCGACTTTGCATAATACAATTCACTGTCATTTGCGCGGTGGCTAAATATAGGAATTCGAATTTCATCTAAGGCATTCTTTCCTGCTGTTATAAGTTTAGTTTGGCACTCCAGGTATTCACTAAATTTCATAGGATGATAACGAGCGAGACGTTTTTCGCCATCCACAAGCCTCGATGACGGGCCTACAATGGTGTCAAGTGATGGACAGTTTGGGTTTACAAGTGTGATCCTTTTACGCTCGTGCGTCACCACTGTTCTATGGAGCTTACTCTTATACTCCCCGTTGCTAAAAATCTATCAAAAAAAATGAATCGGTTGATTCAAGTTAAAGCTCAAATGGATCAAAATAAGTAGATCGAGTCAAATGGGTTGAACGGCCTTGCTTAAAACCTTCCAAATCATATTATTATTTGGCAAAACTAACCCAAAAAAAATCAAGTCATATATAATAAGTTATTAGACAACATAAAATTAGTTCATGCTTTCATTTTAGACAACATATTACCAACTACTTAGCTTATTTCTATATCAAACATGTACACTAACGCATACTGTCATTAACATTGTTTTATAAAGATATGTAACTAAATGCAAAGAATTTAAATGATATATTATAATCTGTTTTTTAGTATTTGTTTTTGATCGTTATTAAACATACCCGTGTGTTCACACGGGTGTTACAACTAGTTCTTTTTAAAACAAGCAAACTAGTAAAACAATTTTTACTCTTTCATCTAAAACATAAATTGTTAACTTCATAGACAGTTTGTGGGTTCGAGTCCCACGCATCCTTTTAAAATAAGTAGTTTATAAATCAATTATCTAATTTCCCATTTAAATAAATCAAGTGATTTCCCTTGTTAATAAATTAAATATAGTTTGGTTAACAATCGTTTGCTAAAATCTTGTGTTATGTCTAACTATATTATACCTTATAAATTATTTAAAAGAAACAATTAATAACCTTATATCATAACTATGTAACTTTAATTAAATAATAACTTTCTTTATCTAGGGTAATCACTCTCGTCCGTTCGGTTTCTAAAATCTTTACTCGTGCGTTATTTCCAAGAATTCGCAACGCAACCAATGTGAGTATACATGATCCCATTTTCATTTTTTAAACACTTTTGGGTGCAACTTGTATTCTTATGCAAATTACACAAACACGTTAAACTACATTTATTCACACTCTATCCAAATTACACATGCAATGTTTGATTCTTGTTATACATGTGATGCTAATGTAAACACTTCATGACTATATGCTCATTAACTTCAATCAACCCTATCTTAACAATTATAGCGCTATAGGTTGTAACGCCCCGCCCGTTATCCTTGGGTATTGTTAAGTTAAACATGTTAACCTCCCGCTAAACTTTTGGGATAGGCACGTTAATTGCGTAAACATTGGTTTGAGCATGTAGAGTAACATCGTTTCGGCATAATTGTTAACTAGTATCATCTTATTCATGTTGGATATGAGCACATTTAAACATTTTATTCTACTATGCTATGTATCAAACTTGTATACTCGCCAACACATTTGTTGATCATTATTTTAATACATGTTGCAGGTTGATAGACAAGATGATGAAGAAGTAAGTTAGGGTGGACTAGAAACTCACCTAGAAAATAAACTATGTTTAGAAATTGTTTTATGTTTGATTACGTTGAACAATGTATTTGAATTTAGTCATGTATGAAATTTAATTAATTTATATTGTCACAATAGTGTTATGATGCTTTTGAGCGATTTATTCGTCTCATCCCGTTGTTTCCGCCATCGGTTGGGGTGTGACAATATGTCTGAATGGTTCAGACATTCACCTCTGAATGGTTAAGCATTATATTGAGTTTGAATGGTTAAGACCTCTAATCTGAATTGGTCAGACATTTACCTCTAAATGGTTTAGACCTCTTACTGGTCCCGCACTTAATGGTTCAGACCTGGTACTAGTTCAACACTTAACAATTCAGAAATTACCAAACAACCCGTTACTTTCATTCCATTTAATGTAATTCAATCAACTTAATTTTGAATTTGAAGTCCATTAATAATTAAACATTAATTTAGGTTATTTTCATGTCTACGTAATGCAATTCTCTTAATGAAGGGGTATGGTCCCAAAAACCCTGTGCAAGCGCATAAGACCATACCCTAACTTCATTCCAAAGAACGTCATAAGCAAAACCTTGCGCGGTTACGCAACGGTTCTAAACAAAATCTGGGAAAGAACAGTCTTCGAGGACCATGCGCCAGTAGAAAAGAGAGACAAATATTCAACTAACACCCTTGCGCGGGCTTGCTCAAGGGTACAGTTAGGCTTGAAGATGAACTCTTGAACATCTCCGTGCGCCTGAAATCAAGACTTGAACAAAGGAATCTTTTCAGTTATAACAGAATGGACACATGGCAAAGGCATGGAGGTTTACAACTGTAGATCTTCTAGAAGGATTTTTAATGCTCATCGTGCATGCCCATTCGGTTACAACCGATTGTGACGTGGCATGATCATGGACGTTCATCTAATCACGATGATGTCACTCACTTGAAGATAGATCTACACAAAACCACTTTCCATGTGGCATCTCCCCAGCCGTTGATCAAACTCACAATCCGTGTGCATGGATGCGAAGTTAACTATTGACGGAAAAGTGGAATAACCGCTAACGAAAAAGTGTTTTCTGTCACCTCTCCATTACACCATTTTCCCGCTAAAAACCGGTTATAAATAAGGGACTGCAGTTATGATCTCACAAGTTACACTTCACTTACTCTCACCACTTTATCTTGTTCTTCAAGATCATTGTACTTATTCTCACGCCAGAGGGTGGTCACGGAGAGAACCCCCATTCTCCCCGTGGCGAGTCTAACGGCTTTCTGTTTTGCAGTGATCACCAGAGAAGAAAGCTTGCCAACCACCGAATCAACAAGAGGATTAACCCCTTTTATGCAGAGACTAAACCCTTGATCTGATTGACTCTGGTCCAATTAGATCACTGTTTCATCATTGGCGCCCACCTATTCTTCAATTTTCATTTTCATCTTCTCGTTTGATTCATCTCTTCTCTTCTGTTTTCCATGGCAGAAGTTCCGTCAAATCATCCACCAGGCCCTTGACTAGAGAACAGGGGCAATTTTGCTCATGCTTCCCGTGTCGAGGGGATTGTGGAAGAAGCATCTGATAATAACGATGCCCAGAACAACGTTAATCATGAGAATGATGCTGTTACACCAGGAGTACAACTTGAAATCCCGATCAGCTCAATTTTACCTCCTGGTGAAACTCCGATTTCGTGGTACGTGAAATCCCAAGGTGCGTTAAACGCAGTCTATGCACAGCTCTGTGCACAAGCTGCTCAACCTGCACCACAAACGCGTAGATCTGCAGCTCAGGTGCGAGATCCATCTACACCTCGAGTATTGCATTAGGACGCACCGTCACACATGTCAATTGATGATACGGAAGCCTATTCCAAATCTACCACTAAGTATGAATCTACTCACTCTGAATCCAGGCGACGAGACCATCGTGACGAATAGTACTCTCAGAAACGTCAATCGGTCCATTCACGTTTGGGCCCGCGTTTCTCACAGTTGCGAGACACCCAAACCGATGAATATGACAGGACGTATAATGAAGACGACAACACCAGCGTTTTTAATCAAATACAGAGAGATCATGCAAGTTACAAACTGAAAATCCGTGCGGTTTACAACCCAGAAGCGGAGTACGATTACAATCTAATTTATCGACCAGCGGAAGCTGTTGAGAACTCCAAGTTTGTCAAAGATATTGCACAAGCTCCCCTCGAGCGGACAAAATTACCTTCAAATGTGGGAAAGTTCAATGGACTGTCTGACCCTAATGATCACCTACGCGCGTTCACTAGCGTAGGACTAGTCGGTGGATGGACACTACCTATGTGGTGCCATTTGTTTGTCCAGACCCTTACAGGCGTCACGCGCCTCTGGTGTGAAGCAAAAATTTCTGTTTCATTTCAGTTAACAGCGCCGATCTATTCGAGACTCCACGGATGTTATAAACATCTGGCGGAGGGACGATGAAAGTTTAGAAGATTTCATCACAAGGTATAATAAAGAAGTGTTGGAAATCGTTGACGTGCACGAACACTTAATCTGCGCACAGTCAAATACGCGGTGAGGTGCGCTGATATGATCAAAGTGTTATCAGGGACTGAAGGTTTGCCGAAAAGCTGGGAGAAGTTGATGGCAACAGCCAAAGTCTACGCTCAAACAGAGCGCAATTTAAGTTCCAACAGACCACCACTGCCCCAGAACCGCCCTCAAGACATGAGCGGAAGCAGTGGTAGGAACTTCAAGAAAAACTGGAAAGACTCAACTTCAGGCGCATACTCTTCAGATGACGCCTGCACGACAATCAACAAGATCACAGCGCAAAAAGAAGCCAAACAAGAAAACCGCGAAAGGCAGTGGGCGCCTCTTACCAAGACACCCTCGGAAGTGCTTAGCACTGAAGATTACCAGTTCTAAACACCCCCACCAATGAAAAACAAAAGAGGACAAGATCCGAACATCTACTGCAAGTATCACAAAGTCAATGGCCACACCACGAACAACTTCATCAGTCTCCGCACGGAATTAGAAAAAGCACTCAAGAGTGGAGAACTTACCCATCTAGTTCAGAACGTGCGCAAAGAAATCAAGCAGATCACGCGTGGAGACGAAGGGCCAAGTAACAAAAAAGCTAAACAAGCCTAAGGGTCCACGGCAGTTCAGCACGCATGTAACCATAGTTCCTTCATATTTGGTAGGTTCCTCAACTTACCAACTTATGGTACAAGGACTATTTACATGCGCAGTTGTCGCAGCCCCCGACCCCTACCCCGGGAGCGGGCGGCCGTGAGATCTAGATTAGTGGTATCGGTGTTTATTAATTTGGCAGCGGAAATTCACATTAGGACCGTAATTTGGAAATAGTTTATCAAAGTTAAAACATCACACTTTTATAAATAATAAATACATGGGAAAAACCCAAGTTTCCATTATAATATGTTTATAAGGATAAACCCTAATTTATTGAAATAAAACTTCTTTCTTGTTTAGATAACTTTTATAGCCACTTTTCCAAGTCTTCAGTGCTCTCCAGCTGGCTTCTATTTGGCTTTCACATTTTGTTGCCTGAAACGCGTTTCAAAAACATTTTATCAGCAAGAAATACTGGTGAGTACATCCCAGTTTAATCAAAATAAGATTTTGTATCTTTACAGTATTGAGAGCGATTACAATGTTTATATCTACCCAATTACCACTCACAATGTAGTAACAAGTAATGTATACAAAACCCCAACATACCGACATGAATTGTAGAATACATAGACTCAATCGCTGTTAAATATACTTTAAAATAATTGAGGTTTTGTAAAAACAGTTTACAAAAATAAGATGTACTCACAAATAGTGAGAAAAAGCGAATGTACTCACATTGCTGTTTTAAGTAATACTATTGCTTTCTAGTGACTTCCTGGTTATAATCTATTAGAATTAAACAATGCACACGTGTTAGTAAGATAACCCAATTTACATTAGCCATACCCCCGAGACAGAACTCCAACGACTGAATCAGGCAGAGCCTTGAAATGCGTTACGGAGCCCTAGATCAATCGGGTATAGTAACTAATACGTAACCTGGGGTTATAATACTTACAAAGAGGCAGAGCTTCGCTTTTTAGGGGTATAATACCCGAGAGTTTTAGCTATTATATATGTTGAGAGAGAAAAGAAATTGAGCGACGATGAACTGAGCCTGGGGCCCCCTTTTATAGGCCTTATCGTAGTTCACTCGCGCCCCACTAGAGATAGAAGGCAAGGCCTTCGCGGCCCGCGAGGACACTAGGGTAGGCCCTAGCTTAGTCGAGTCAGACCACTAGCCTTCACACGAGTATGGCCACGTGGCAGAACCGGGTGCGGCCTGGTGTCATCCTGTCGCGGCCCGCGACAGTCTTGGCTTGACTGGGTCACGCCCAGCGAGCGACATATATTTTTGTTTTTATTTTATTTTTAATAATATAAAGGTATATGGGGTCCGTTTTTCGTATACGGGGTGTATTTTAGGACATATAGGAGTATTTTAATGGTTTTGGGAGAGTTGTTATAGCAGTAACTTAAGTTTCATTATTTATCCTAACAACAGCTTTGTAACCGAATCAATACAAAGTCCGTTACATTACCTCTATGTTTTATTACAAATGCATACAATTCCTTTTGGTAAGCACAAAAACATTATGTTAACATAACACAAGTCTCATGAACGATCTGCGGTCACAGGTACCGCGCAAGGTCCCGTCCCACGTTCACACATGAGCTTTATACCATCTTCATTTGTCTTACCTAAACAAAGTAATTGTACTCATGCAAACATTGTAACTAAAAACATACCATTTATAAAAGTTACTTGCGCAACAGTGCATTAAAGAAAAATTACATGCGCGACAGCGCATCGACAAAAGTTACTTGAGCAACACCGCAATAACAAAACATTACAAACGGGATCTACATCCCAAACCTATTCAAACTAAACATGTTCAACAACCACAAAATACAAGAGGACCTACTCTAGGTCTTCATCATCATCTGCCTCGTCAAGAAGAATGTCCTTCAGTTGCGCCACAAAATCATCAAACTAGAGTGCGGCAGTCACCAAGTCCATCATTGGAAGGCGCAAGTTGTTATACTTTGTTTTGGCAGCAGCATGAGCAGCCCTAGTCTCAACTCCACGTGTGGCGGATCTGCTATTGTCCCAATCAACCTTTAGTGCATCATTAACATGTTGGGTGCATTCTGCATACCCGTGATTATATCCATCACTACGCGCGGTGACCATCAGATTGGCAACAGTTTGATCCAAGTCAATGGAGTTAAGGATCGAATTTGCAACCTGCGCAACACAAGAAATCAGAATAAGACAACGCGCAAACATTTGAAATATTATAAGGGGCTGACACTTACATTAATAACCCTATGATGCCTCATCCATAGCATGTCATTCTTCAAGGGTTCAACCAAACTCTTCGCCGTCACTCGAGCAGTTTCAGAATTCTCCAGTTTCTCCTCAGTTTCGGTAAGACGGCGAGAGGTTTCGGCTTTTTCAACCCTTTCAAGTTGCAAATCTTTTTTGGCAGATTCAAGCTCCGTCTTGATTTGTTCCTGATCAGATAATAAAGAGGTGAGTTCTTCTATCTCCTTATTCCTAAGGGCAAGAATGGCGCAGGTTTGTACCTCTCTTTGCTCGCTTCTCTCCCTGTGGGAACGAGCCTCATCACACGCCGCCTCGGCTTCAGTCTTCTCCTTCTTCAGCTTTTCATTCTCCGCCTTGAGATTGTTGATACTATTCCCAAGAACCATCTTCTCACTATTGTCTTTATCACAAATCTATCTCCAACGTTTTCGCCCTTCTGAAAGAAGAGCGGCTTCAGATTCAGCTTTTTCTTTTCCATCCCGCAGCAGACCACTCTTCAGTCTTCTACTCGCTTTCAAACTTGGCTTGATCAGCCTCCAACTTAGCTCTCAACAGGGCAAGCTTTGCCTTCTCTTCAGTAACTTTCTTTTTCGAAGCTTCAAAAGCAGCCCACTCCTTGTGCATACTGCGCCATTCGCGCACTATATGGTGGGTGGTGGAAGTTGAGCAAGCAGTTTCTTCAAGATAAACATGATAAGTTTGATCATGGGAGCGCTCCTCTTGAAATTTAACTTCAGCAGGAGGAAAAACACCTTGCAACCAATCTCGGCAAAACTGCCAATCAGAAAAGGTATCGCCTTGCTTAAGCTTCCACATCGGCGCATGAATTTCGGAAGCTCTCTTTTTTGAATAAGATCGATAGTAGTAATCCCCCAGAGTTTCCTCTGGGCGGATAGGATAGTCTTCCTCATCGTGATAGATAAAGCCCAGATCAACACCAGCTGGACTTTTCTCAACATCATCCCTGGGTAGAGCAGAAGTGGTTGCGAAAAAAGGAATGGTTATCACAGGATCCCCCTGAATAGATTTCCCTTTCTCTGGCTCTTGCGCCACAATCTCAGAAGACTTGGGCTTGGTAGCACCAACGTCAGCAGTCTCCGCGTCCACAGCTTTCTCTGCTTCTAACTCCATTACAACAGGTTCTTCCACTTAAACAGCCTTCTCTACATTAACTTCTGCAGTCTTGGTACGTTCCAACTGTTCTTTAATAGATGCGCGAGGTGGTGATGGCGGAAGATCATCATTAAAAACTGATGATGATCCCGCGGGAACAGAAGGAATAGGCTTTTCTGCAAAAATGAAAGATCATGTTAACTTAAAAAGCATGAGGAAACAGAAGTCAAGCAGATACTCACCTGGAGAAAGCTTCGCGGCAAGAGCATCCAGGTTACCCTTCTTGCTGATCCTTTTCCTTGTAACCTTCTTGGCGGGCTGCGCCGCAGCTTCACTCTCTGGTTTCCTCTTTACCGCTTTAGCCCTCAGCAAGGGCTTAGGACTTTAGTCCACATCAATAGGATCATCAGGGTTCGGCACCGGAAGATCCACAATATCTCGAGGCTCCACCTTCAGCTTCCTTACAGCTACAGGCGCAAGTCCTTCCAATGTGTCAGAAACCACTATATAATCATAAGGGTCAGAAACAAGGCGCGTACCTCTCTTCTTCTCTTCCCTGAGAACGTCCGCCTTCAGTGTTTCAAGTTTCTTGGGCACAGCAGTAACAATCGGCACACGTTTCTTTTTTCTCGATTCAGGGCCTATGCCTAGGTTAGTCAATTCACCTATTCAAAAAAAAAAATATTGCAATATTATTCAACGCGCAAACATCAACAAAAGAGTAATATTGCAATATTGTTCAAAAAATTTCAAAGAAACATACCAGCACCAGTAGGAGGTTACGCCGATAAATCTTCACCTCTCAGAAGCGCAAAGTTCCACACTATTTGGTGATACCAGGGTTCCTCATTAACACTTTTTTGTACGGTTGTCATCTTGCCATGCTCTCTCTTGTACGCCACAACGTACAACGTAACAACTGCAACACGAAAACTTAGCAACAAAATGATTTCACAAAATAAAGTAGATCCGATGACTTACTCTTATCGTCTTCCACATAAACCGGCATGTCGTGACGATCTGCTTTCCAATGCAGACTCATTCCAGCAGAAACCAAAGTCATCTCAGGCAATTCAATGGAAGGAACATCCTTCATATCTTGATACCAGATCTCCGACTCCGGAGTCTTCAAAGTCTCCACCTCAATATCTTCCGAACCACGGAAGGTCATCTTCACCGGAATCACTCCGGCCTTGATGAAGAAGAATTTAGGTTTCCAATCATGAAACGACTTTGGTGGGGATAGAAAAATCTTCTTAGCCGACGGTCGTTGAGCAAACGAATAAAAGCCTTGTGAACAGTGAAGTTGGTAAAACACCTGGAAAAGATCAACAGTAGGCACGATATGCATTGATCTACAAAGAAATTCGAAGTGTCGAATCCGAACCATCCCCATGGGATGTAGCTGGGAAATATGAAATTTGCAGTAACCAAGGATGTCGAGGACAAATCTTGTTACTGGAAATCAAAAATTACCATAAGTGAAGTAGTCACAAAATAGAGTGACGTAACCGGCCGGAGCTTGTGCCGTCGTTTGCCCTTCCTCTGGGTACACTACTCCCCAACTCTTGGGGAAGTTGAAATTCTGAACCAGACCATCAAAGATTTCTTTCGACCACTTCAGCGGTGGTAACGAAGCAGACATCTCTTCTGAAGAATCTTCGGGATGTTCTCCGGTAGACATAAAGGGTAGAACACGCAAGTTGCATGTTTCTTTTTAAAAGAAAATCGGAGAAGACGAAAGGATTCAACGACAACTAATGAAAAAAGAGACCACTCAAAGGGTTTATATACCCATCGCCATTAATGCTCTCGGAAACCGCAAAACCCCTTTTTTTTAGGAAAACACGGTTACCAAGGAAATAAGGGCGAGTGGGGAACAAGTAACAAACCCACGCGCGCGTGTGAACCGTATTTGACGACACCCAATTAATGTTTGACGTCTGACAAGTGATAGCTTGTTATTTAACCGTCACGGGTCAGCAATCAGCATAGTACCTTTTACCTGCTACCTGCCATGAGTCAAATTTTTCAATATTTGAAATCATGGAAACCTCAACTTGAAGAAAGGAAAATATCTTCTACAAGAAGATTCTTCCAACTTTACGCTGAACAAATCTTGCTACTTCTCAAACAGCAAAAGTGCACACTTCATCCTTATAGTCCAGTGCTCCACCTACTTACAATGGGCGCATAGGAGCAACACTGGACTGGGGGGACTTGAAGGGGAATGGTCCCAAAAACCCTGCGCAAGCGCATAAGACCATACCCTAACTTCATTCCATAGAACGTCATAAACAAAACCTTGTGCGGCTGCGCAACGGTTCTAAACAAAATCTGGGAAAGAACAGTCTTCAAGGACCATGCGCCGGAAGAAAAGAGAGAAAAATATTCAACTAACACCCTTGCGTGGGCTTGCGCAATGGTACAGTTAGGCTTGAAGATGAACTCCTGAACATCTCTGCGCGCCTGAAATCAAGACTTGAACAAAGGAATCTTTTCTGTTATAACATAATGAACACGTGGCAAAGGCATGGAGGTTTACAGCTGTAGATCTTCTAGAAGGATTTTTAATGCTCATTGTGCACGGCCATTCAGTTACAACCGATTGTGACGTGGCATGATCATGGACGCTCATCTAATCACGATGATGGCACTCACTTGAAGATAGATCTACACAAAACCACTTTCCACGTGGCATCTCCCCAGCCGTTGATCAAACTCACAATCCGTGTGCATGGATGTGAAGTTAACTATTGACGGAAAAGTGGAATAACCGCTAACAAAAAAGTGTTTTCCGTCACCTCTCCATTACACCATTTTCCCGCCAAAAACCGGCTATAAATAAGGGACTGCAGGTATGATCTCACAAGTTACACTTCACTTATTCTCACTCTCACTATTTTATCTTCTTCTTCAAGATCACTGTACTTATTCACACGCCGGAGGGTGGTCACGGAGAGAACCCCCATTCTCCCCGTGGCGAGTTTAACGGCTTTCTGTTTTGCAGTGATCACCGGAGAAGAAAGCTAGCCAACCACCGAATCAACGAGAGGATTAACCCCTTTTATGCAGAGACTAAACCCCTGATCTGATTGACTCCGGTCCAATTAGATCACTATTTCTTCACTTAACTATTTCCAAACTCTCAATTAATTACAAATTAGTCACACCACTTGTTAGAACTTTAATTTATATTTTTAGCACAAATTCTTGCTAACCCACAAAAAATGTAAAAACAACTAAAAGTGATATATCTTATAACATTATCAGTGCATTTATAATATAATTAATATCAAATAAAGTAAAGTGAACCTAAAACGCACCGATAAGATCCTAGAGCCCACGTTGGTATGAGATGATTATCGGATACATGGTTTTTTAACGTATTTGTAATACACTGCTATTTTGTTTTATACTATGTATGTTTCATAGTAATAGGTATGGAGAACATTTGGATGAAGATCCCAATCCATGGTGGGTAAGGCTAATCGGGAGTTTACCTTTGAGGGGGTATCATCTAGGGGTGTTCATAAACCGTAAGAAAAATGAGCGAACCGTCCAAACCAAAATAAATCTGTTGGTTTGGTCGGTTTGAATTATACGCGACCTGGTTCACAATGTGGATTTAACAAGCTTGATGCTTTATAGTGTGGAACTTTGAACTGGATCTGTAAACTAAACCGGCCGTTTAACATTAATTATATATTTATTTATTTCATTTTCAAAATATTAAGTTATGTATATATACAGTTATCATATTCATGAACAATCCTTATCACTTTCTTTTTAATTTTAATACAAAATATGCTTTTGAAAAAAAAAATTACTAAAGCCGCCAAAGCTAAACCGCATAACCCTATAAACCGAGCGGTTCGGTTTGTCTTTTTTCAAAAACCATACTTAGCGGTTGGCCCAACATTCTCGTCAAAATTTATTAAACTAGATCATGAACACCTCTAGTATAGTCTAGGCACATCCGAGGATTGAGCACTTTCGCACAACGACAATGGATAATAAGTTTGCTAATTTACTTATACATATGATTTCATAATCAACCCCCAACCCCCTTTCAGATGTCTTTGAGAGGATCCATTTCACAAACAGAAGGCCTTGATATGCGAGGCTTATCAAATTCAGTTTTTAACAACAATTTTTTACACCTAAATACCATCTAACATTGCACTTGCAAGAATTTAAACTCGACACTAAAAGGAGACAAACACTATACCACTAGACCACTTAATTATGGGTATCAAATTCAGTTTAGCTTTTTAGTATTCTGAAAAGTGATTTCCATATATCACACAAAATAAAATTAATAAACTGAAATTTATGTTGATGGGTTTAGCCAATGAGAGAGTAAAAGAACATTTGGGCTAGCCCAATTATTAATAACCTTTAACTTTGTAAACTGGAGAAGCGGAGAGCCTCTGCCTGGCCCAAGATTAAACATGCATGGTGTTCTCTTTTGTGTGGTTATGAACTTATGATAACTACTAAGATAATTCATTAATTGGACATGTGTATCACATTTTTGTTTTGTCCTTGCAAACATGCCACCAGCTTTGCTTGGTTGCTATGTCTTTAAACATAAATATAAAGCGAAATATTCATTTGGTAACTTTCAGTAATTTATATGGAAAACTTCGATGTTGACGGAAATGTAACTCATTCATCAAGAAGAAAAAATGACTTTATATCGACGGAAAACCCTTTTGAACTGATTGTTTGGAAGCGTAAATGTCTCAAGAAAAAATCTTTGATACATGCCGGCTCCTGGCTAACCCGTGCTGTTGCCCGAGGCCTAAATTTTCAAAAGGCCCTAATGGTTTTTATAAACTTTCATATATATTTAGAGGTCTCAAGTTCGAGTCCTAGCTCTATCACCATGATATTTTTCTTTAATTCATTTTCCCTTAACCATAATTTGAGGCCTGGTTTTTTATGTTGCCTAGGGCTTAAATTCTTTTGAGAATTCTCGAGGATGACTTTGTTACATACCATTAAAAGTCTTTTGCGAAAGGATGTCAGTGTCCACTGATCTAGTGTAACTTTGGCCTTTGAACGTGTGGTAATCCCTACAGACGACTTTAAGAAAAAAAAGAAAAACTGATATTTTCAAACGGGTGTAAATAACATTTTGAGACAATAATAAAAACCACACCTTCAACATGTGTGGTCCGGAATACATAGTAATGTCAAAAGCTATGTATTTTTTGAATTCTGTAAATCAAGAAACCAAGGGGAATAGCCTTATGTAAGAACTAAGGCTAAGCGGTGTGGGGGTCGGTTTGGGCTCGGCCTGCCCCGTCGCCCCCAACACCATCCCCCCCCCCCTCCCTCCCTCGTCGTCATGCACGTCCACCTTCACACGTTGAAGATGTCCACTAAAAGGACAAAAAAAAGGGACTGTTGGCTACTTGACCGTTTCAAAAGAAAAAAAATAAATTAAATGTAATGGCTATTTTTTAAAAAACCCCCAAAATTCATTAATTTTTTTTATAAATACAACCCTAACACCCCATTTTTTACCCATTTCAACCCCCATCTCTCTCTCAACTTTCATACTTCTATAAAAATTAGCCATGTCTTCATCTTCTTCTTCAACGTGGTATTGGTCATCTTCGGGTGAGAACGAATCATTTTTTGCAAACATCATTATGTACGCGGCTCAGATGTTCGTGGAGGAGGATGAGGAGTTTGAAACGTCGTCACAACGGCAAACTAGGAGAGCCGCCTTAAACCAAGACCGAGAAGGTATTTTAATTTTTTTAGAGTCTTTTTATTTAAATTTAATTATGAATTTAATTTATTTTATTTTTCCTTTTTAATATATAGCCGCCCATGATAACTTAGTGGCCGATTATTTTACCGACACACCTGTGTACACGGACGAGATGTTTCGACGTCGGTTCCGAATGAGTCGTCGACTTTTTTTACGTATCGCAGACGACTTGGCCCAGTCTGATCCGTTTTTCACACTGCGATACGACGCTAGGGGCCAAAGGGGATTCACTACTTTACAAAAATGTACGTTGGCCATTCGCCAACTGGAATATGGGTACGCACCCGATTCATTGGACGAGTATTTAAGGATGTCCGAAAGAACCACACGTGAATGTTTGCACATGTTTTGTGAATGGGTCGTGAAATTATATAGCAAGAAATACATGCGGAAACCAAATGCAAACGACGTTCAAAAATTATATCAAGCACACGAACAAAGACATGGTTTTCCAGAAATGATCGGGAGCATTGATTGCATGCACTGGTCGTGGCAGAACTGCCCTACTTCCTGGCAAGGTCAGTATACTTGGGGAGATCATGGTCATCCAACTATAGTTCTAGAGGCTGTTGCGTCACAGGATCTCTGAATCTGGCATGCTTTTTTGGCCTACCTGGTTCACTTAATGACCATAACATCATCTACCAGTCACAGATATTTGACGATGTACTGGCAGGAACAGGTCCAGACACCAGTTTTACGGTTTCAGGGGTGGAATATAGGCGGGGTTACTACCTTACGGATGGAATATACCCAACGTACTCTACAATCATTAAAACTATTCTGCACCCGACAGATGATAAAAGAAAGAAATTTGCGAAGTTTCAAGAGAGTGTGAGAAAGATATCGAACGGTGTTTTGGGGTTCTTAAAAAAATGGCATATCATTGAACATCCAGCACGTTCTGCTACACCAAAGAGGTTGCGACACATTATGTACGCTTGTATCTTGCTGCATAACATGATCATAGAAGACGAAGGTAGAGCGATTTGTAAGTACGACGAAAATGCGTCTAACGGGAATTCTGTTCCAGTTAGTTTGGAACAACAAGATTTAAACGGATTCTCTCTATGTAACGAGTACACACATCAAAACCTACAATCGAACTTGGTGGAGTACATTTGGAACAACGCACAAAACCAACCTAATGACCACATGCCGGATGAAGACTAGTAGTTTTTAATAATTTTTTTAAGACAGGTAGTTTTTTTATAATATGATGTAATTTTAGTTTATATTAATTTTAGTTTTATGTAATATTTGGTGTATAATATTATGTAATGTTTGGTTTATAATATTTATGATTTTATTTTTACATTTTATTTAATAAATGTTAAAAAGTTAAGATTGTGGGGTAGGCTCATCCTCCATTTCCAGTGTTTCTTCCTTTGAGGAGCATCCTCCAAGGACTATGATGTTACGCCTACGTGGCGGATCATCCTCCAAGGGAGGGCCATCACCATACTGCATAGCCTAAGAAGCACGTATATGTGAAACTAGGAGTAATTTATACTATATAATAAAATAAATTAACGTGTGACATGTGTCATTAATTAAAGGTATCTTTTTTTCCGTCTTTTTTCGTACTTGTGTTATATTAATTAAATAAATATAATAAATTAATATTAAATCATATTCAACTTTGAATTTAGAATAAAAGTCTTCTATTTTTCCGATAAAATATTATCTAAAATTTAAATTGTTAATTTAAGATTATTTTAAATTAAACAATTTTTTTTATTATTTGGAATATAAAATTAGAGTTATTTAATCAGTACAATACACGAGATTTTTTATTCAACCCGTATAATGCACAAAGTTTTCTAAATATATAACTTTTTTATTATTTACTATACAAAATTACATTTATGCAATTCATGTAATACACGGGGTTTTTAAAGATATATAACATTTTAATTATTTGGTACATAAAATTAGATTTATTTAACCCGTACAATACACGGGGTTTTCAAAGATATAACTTTTTTTAGAGTTAATTACATACATAGTCCATGTGGTTTGCAAAAAACAACATACTTAGGTACTAATAGTTAAAATCACCTTCTAGGTATTAACTTTTCATTTTGTAACGTTTGGAGGTATTAACTTCTAGGGTATTAACATAGTATACGTGGTTTGCACAAAATAAAATACTTAGGTACTAATAGTTTAACAAACAATTAACGTTAATACCTCCAAACGTTATAAAATGAAAAGTTAATAACCTAGAACGTGATTTTAAACTATTAGTACCTAAGTATTTTACTTTGTGCAAACCATATGGGCTAACTATGTAATTAACTCTTTTTTTCATTATTTAGTATACAAAATTACATTTATTCAACCGTGGAACACACAAGGTTTTTAAAGATATAACTTTATTTTATAATTTAGTATATAAAATTATATTTATTCAACCCATATAATACACATGGTTCTTAAATATATAACTTTTTGTTATTAAATATATAAAATTACATTTCTTTAACCGTATAATAAACGAGGTTTTAAAAGATATATTGCTTTATAATTTAGTATATAAAATTACATTTTTAACCTGTATAATATGTGGGGTTCTAACCTCGTTTATACCTAATGTAAAATTAACATTCAGATATAAAACTATCTTCACTTTGACCAAAATTTGTCTATATAAATAGCCTTATCATACAAAACGTACGAAAGGTGTGAAGAGGTAAAAAACGCTATGGCATTTTCGTAATTATTTACTCATAGAGTAATTATCAAAATTACCATACAAATGATCTTGTAGGGTAATTTTGTAAAATGATCTTGTAGGGTAATTTTGATATTGTATGGTAATTTTGTAGAGTATCATAATTGCCATACAAATGATTTTCTAGGGTAATTTTGTAGAGTATCATAATTAGTCTACAAATGATCTTGTAGGGTAATTTGATCTTATAGGGTAGTTTTTTATAGTATCATAATTACTCTACAAATGATCTTGTAAGTATCATGATATGTTTTTGTTAAAGGCATAGAGCTCGATAGAACAGGCATCCCGGAGACGGAATCGCCTAGGAGATACGGAATCACCTAAAAGAGAAGGGATCCCCTAAGATGGAATCGCCTAGGAGATACGGAATCGCCTGAGAGAGACGGAATCGTTGGCCGTTGATTGGCCGAGGAATAGGAGGGAGATGCTAGAGAAGACACAGAGTCATGAGTTTTATTTTTGAACCTGGATTTTTGAACCTGTTGTTTTAAATTGTTCTAGAGTACCCATTTGTATTCTGATTCTCTCTTAGCCCTCATATCCTCATTTGCATTAAATTCTCAATCCAGGTCAACCTGCTAAACCACCAGTCTACACCTTTAAGGCTTTTATGGACTGCAAACCCCACCAGTCTCCTGCACTGGTTTGAGAAAGTGGAGTAGGCTTTCACTATGTGCAACTGTTCCATGGAGAATTGGGTCAAATTCGCGACATGAATTTTGGAAGGAATCACATTATCATGGTGGAACGTGCAAGTTCAGATGCTCGGATTGGACATCGCCAATGCAATCCCTTGGAATGACTTCAAGGACATGCTCAAGGAAGAATATTGTCATCGGGATAACATTCAAAAGCTAGAAACGGAATACAATAATCTCAAGATGATTGGATCAGAAATCGAGACCTATATGAAATGATCCAATGATCTAGTAGCCTTGTGCCCTATGATGTCCAACCCACCATATGAGTGTATCGAGTTATACATCAATGGATTGGTTCCTTAAATCCGGAGAATGGTAATTTCTGCTAACTTGCCTACTATTCAGCAGATTATCAGGCTGTCACACTCCAACCAATGGAGGAAACATTGGAGTGAGACGAAAACGAGATTGCAAGAGACTTCATAACACTACTTGTGACAATATTTAATAAACGAGATTTCATTTCATTTCTAAGATCAAAAGTACATCATTTGAAACAAAATACAACAAGTTGGACAAGAAGCAAATTACAACAATAATACTAAAATTTAGATGGGTTTCTAGTCATCCTACTAGATTCCTTTCATCATCATCAATTTCCTGCAATACATATTAAAGTACATGTCAACACATAAAGTATTGACGAGCATACAAGTTTGATTACTATCATAAGTATAAAACGGTTAAACGAATCCACATGGCATAAACGTAATCTAGAACATATCATGGCAACACTAGCATGCAACTCCTACTTGTCAACCCAAAGTTTCCTACTAACGTAATCTTGTCGTAGCAACGGCAAGACCGTTTTGTTTAACTTAACATGACCTTAAGAATACGGGCAGTGCGTTAATCCTATACCGCTTTACATGTTAAAGGAGGCCTGATCGAATTTAATGACAAAGTATAGTGCAAATAAGTTTCTAGCATGTATGAATTCCTAGCATAACATATTAAGCATGTACATCGGATTGTTTGTTTGTTTTAAGCATAAAGTATATGATTATGTGAGTTTCATAAAGTATACGCATTGCACCCAAAGTGACGAAAAGTAAAAAAGGGTCATGTACACTCATGGTTTTGCAAAGCTTTCCGATTTAACCGAGAGTTGACAAGTTGTTGAGTTTGGAACACCGAAGTTACCCTACATTGGGGAAACAAAGTGTGTGAGTATTCGGATTTAGTGGGGAGTTTGGATTCGGATTTAAGTATAATAAAGTATATGTACACAAAGATATATCTCGTCTATATAATAGTTGGACACTAAGATTTTATGTGTTTTCATGGGTCCTAATGTAACAACCCGACTTTTGGAAAGTCAAAGTACAAGTCAAAGTTAAAGTCAAAGGAAGAAAAGATTGCTAATTCGATCTGTCATTCCTTGCTTAAGTAATTAATTGTACTTCCTGACTTGCAATTGATACTTTAATTTATGTTAACTTAGTTGTATTATGTGGAGTTATAATGCAATAATCGCTACTAATAGCTAACCGACCTATCGCTATCTCATCGCTATCGCATCGCAACTCGAATTACAGGTTATGGATATTGTTTTAAGTGTGTGGGTGTTATTATGTGTTACTTGTGCATGTTTATATTTGTTTTGGGATGTTATTCGAAAACGCAATCGCAACTCTATCACAATGCAATCTCATCGCAACACAAAACGCAGAATGGGAATGTTTAGGTTTATGACTGTTAATGTATGTTAGCTAGGTTATTTGTGCAATTAATGAGTAATACTATCGCATCGCTTACTCGCAACACATCGCAACGCTCAACGCTCGAAACAAAAAGTCGGAAACCAACTCGTAGGAGTCCTCCGATCGAAGGACCATCCGACTGGATGACCATCCGATCGGATGGCCATTTGATCGGAAGGCCCTCCGATCCGTCTCACTTACACCTCCCTTCTCCTCTCTTGCCTATAAATAGCACCTGTCACATCACTGTTCATGTGCTGTGACAGCTCTCATTCGACCAGCACACTTTTGGCCTATTTTCTCTCGATTCCTCACGATTCTTGTAAGTTCCTACCCCAAATCTTGTACTTCTATCATCTACACACACTTCTTCAACGATTTCACTAACAAATCTTGACTTTTCACCATAAAAACGGTGGATTTGGGCTGTTTTAGGATGATGTCATCATGGGTTCTCAATAACACCAAAGTGTGATCTCATTCCACCAAGAACAACTCAAATCCAAAGGATTTCTACAATGTTTAAACACTGATTTCTCCTAAATCTAAACATAATCACAGTGTTTCAAACTTTTCTTCAATAATCTCAACTTTTCACATAAAACCGATGGGATCCGAACTCATTCAGGCCTTCTACTCTTTCTCTAGTGAAGTGTCGGTTTGAGAACGGATTACTAACAAAGAGACGACCGATTCATGGGTTGAATATGAAGTTCCGTCAAGAACATTTAACTGATCGGACGGGGTGATTCCCATCCGATTGGATGACTTGGACTAGATGGGGTTTCCATTGTTTGACACGTTGTCGTACCGTCTCGGTTCAAACGCAAAAGTTTTTAACTTAGCAAATTTTACAAAGTTTCACCAACGAATAGGTTGCCAAACGGATCGCCGTCCGATCGGATAGCCATCCGATCAAACGACAATCCGGACGGATGACTCGTAGTTTCAAACACTTAAACATTTCAAAACTTCAAGAGGATCAGTTCCAGCGAACCGCCATCCTACTGAACGGCCATCCGTCCAGATGACCATCCGGCCGGATGACCTGAATTGTAGGAACACTTATTGATTCTTAAAATGCTACAACAAAAACTTCAAAGTTCCATCATACACAACACATCCATTCCAAACGGACAACCCTCCAAGCGAATGACCATCCATCCGGATGACCATCCTGTCGTACTGTGTTCAGGCTAATCCCCCAGCGCTCCCTTCAATCCAAGAGAGTGTTTATTTACTAAACACAATATGTAAGTATACTCGATCCCTTTTTGCTTTAAGCGTTTTTGGGTGTTACATACGTTACCTATATCAAATCACAACGAATACACAATGCAACCACTTTTATACGCTAACCGCTCTGCATGTTATACATGATATTCGATGAATGCTTGTATGTTATGTTTACACAGTGATTGTTGCCTGACACCTTAGCAACGATAGTACTATAGTTTGGACTCAGCACCTGTCGTGGACGGGGGTTGCTAAGGGTATTTCTTCACGTGTCACAGTGGTGATATGTGTTGCGCACTCTTCAACTCGCAGTCACGTCTGTGCATACTTCATTGTCGATAACCTACTTGCTTCACATTTTCTACGTGTTACATGCTGGTTACGCATAAATCGCTATCGCTACTAATATACTGTTAAACTTGTATGCTCACCTTTACACTATGTGTATTGACTGTTATTTTAACGTATGTGACAGGTGTTTAGTATGCTTGCTTGCTGTGATGAAACCAAGTTTAGGGGAGTCTAGAAACAAATAAATAATTTATGAGTTGTCGAAACTATGATTTGTCTTTGAGAACAACTTGTCTGTAATAACTGCTTTATTTTGATATGTTATGGTATGGGACGTAACGTTTAATATCTGGTAATTTAGTTGTTATGGATTCTCTTGGACAATCTGTTTCGCTCAGTGTCGCGCCCTAATGTTTCTGCCATCGGTTGGGGTGTGACACCTAACTTGCCCATTAGAATCACAAACGAGAAATAATGAACAAAGATAATATAGCCTAAGTTCACAACATCTAACCATAATCCAGTTAGTATTATGAATTCGGCTATATATATATATATATATATTATATAGTATTAGCCCATCATGTATTATCATGTAGTGTCATAAAAGTCAAGCATGGTGGTATGATTAACCTCATTGCATGATTCACCAAAGCACAAGGTTATCAACATAGTTGATAACCCGGTTGGTCATGAATAATAATAAGAATTACAAACTAACTAGTTTTACTAAGTAGCCATGTAAGATCAACCCGAGTGTTGCATACCAATCATGGTAAATGTTGGAGGTGCGGCGGGGTTGTGTTACCTTTTGTCTTGGAAACTACTTGGATGAACAAAGTAAAACATCAAGTGAGGTGGTGGAACAAGTTTGGAAAGCCAAGGCTTCCATGGTTCACACCTTCACCAAAACACAAGTCTCACCATATTGAAGATGGTGAGCTTGGATGGTTTCAACACTTGTAGGTTGTCTAAAACCTTGTCAAAGCAGAAATTTTAGAGGATGTTTGCACCTTTAAACTCATAAGAATCAACCTTAATCAAGCCCCATAACCATAGATGGGTTTAGGAACAAGATAGGCATAACATTCATACAAGAAAACCAAGTTATGAAAAAGTTTGCAATATATAACTTCAAAACAGAAAGTTTGCACCTCAAAATGGTGATGTTCCACCTTAGTTTACCATGGTAAACTTATGGAAACACTCCTAGAGGTGTTCCAAGCTTTCAAGAAGAAGAAAAGATGAAGAAAACCTGAAGAAAGGTGAGATAGGTGCTCACTTTGGCACTTAGATAATTTTGCCACAACTTGCAAATACAACTGATTTAGGAGTGTTTTGAGAGTGTAGGAGAGTTGGAAAAGTGTAAATGAGGTGATGGAGGCTTGGTTTATAATGAGGATTAGGGTTTAGTGTTTAATGAGGTTTAAATGTGATTGGGGAAGGAGAAGGTGACTAATGCATGAACTAGAAACAACTATCTGTGGATTCACCACCTTGGCTTCACACCAAGGCAAGGGGGGTCATGCGACGCGGCGCCTCTATGGCCCAACAATTTTGATTTTTTTTTTACATTTTAATCCTTGGTCTTTCATGTGTTGTCATTTTACGTCAAAACTTCAATATTTAACATGTTTTTGAGTATAGAACGCGTATGTAATTACAATTCGTGTATCGTGAACATATGTATGAGTATTTGCATGTATAACAAATACCGGTTTGCAAGTAAACACGTATTTAATGATTACCTGTAAGTATAATACGTATGTATAAGGTACGAAATTTCATTATGATCAAACCCTCGGATTACAAAGTTGGAAATGAATACGAATACAAGTTTCCAAAAATAGAAACACGATTACATCATTCTAATTTGTGACACCCGGCTTTTCAGGCCGTACCGTACGATTGTAACACGTGTTGTGAATAGGTAACAGGGCTATATTTGACTGGTTATGATGTTTATAAGTGAAATTTAATGTGTTGGTAAAATTAAACTTTGATAAAAATTATGTTGGCAACGGTAAGATAAACGCTTATCGCGTAACGATTAAAATGCGAAACGAACGTCGGTGACCACCCGACCAGTGTTAAAATCTTAAAAATAGTCTGTTATGATTAGAATAATAATTTTAATCATATCCGTGTGGAAAAATAATTTAAAACACTAAGAAACTCTATTTTTCGAGTTTGAGCGCGTACCGCGCAAAGTAGCGCGTATACCGACAAAATACTGTCAACACAGCCAGTCAAGGAAACTGATAATCATTTTAGTAATAATTTGATGAGTTTATTACTTTAGAATGAAAAAATAAATAAAAACGCATAAATCCCTATTTTTGTGATTTTAAGCGCGTACCGCTCAGCACAGCGCGCATACTGCCAAATACCGACAACGTAGCCAGTCCAGGCAAATAAAATATTGTTCAGTAATATTTTGGTGAGTTTATTTTTATAGAGTGCTAAAAATAATTTAAAACGCACCAAAACGGGATTAAAACGCTAGATAAAATACCCGTATCCAGTAAAATACTAGTTCATACTCTAATTTACATACATATAGGTATGTATATAATAATTGTGTGAGAGAGGGGCCTAGGTGGCGGCATTCGGGCAGCCCACCTCTCACCATTTCCTGTTTCACTTGCCAAGTGTTGATCTTGGAAACTACATATAATGATTAAAATTGTTAAAGCTTCCATAATCTCACCAAGATCAACACCAACTTTTCAAAATTTACTCTCTCTTCCCTCTTGATACCTCACGGCCGAACACCCCCATATACATACACTTTCAAAAATTTCAATTCATTCCATGAAGATTCAAGGGCCTTTCAAGGTGATTTCAAGCTAAAAAGGGTGTTTGGAAGTGATTTCAAGCAAGAACAATCTCCATATCATCATCTATTCTCAAAAACCCATCTAAAAATCTTGAAGGTATAACCTTGTTTTTAAATCATGTTCTTGATTTATAGTGATGATGGAGATGTTAGATGGTTTCTCTTGAACTTGGAATAAATCATAAAACTTGTATTTTACAAAGAATGAGATTTAAATCAATGTAAAAGTGAGTGTATATATGTGTGTATATATGGCCGAAAATTTATGGTCATATGTGTGTTAAGTTATGTTTTGATTTCTTGATTCAAGATTTACTTGAGTTGATCTTTAAAAAATGAGTTCATGCATGTGTTCAAAAGGTGTCATAGAAGAAGGTTCTAAAAGATTCTTGTGATTTGAGATGAAAGTGATATAAAGTAGAGTTTTGGAAGTTTATACATGTATGTATATGTGTGTATGTCGTACGTGTATGTATATATATGTAAACGCATACAAAAAGTTTTGTCATATGTAAATAAAAGAAGGAATATTTGCATTTATGTGAAAATGATTCAATGATGATGAGATGAATATGTTTGATTTAGAAGAACATGACATAAATATGGTCTTTGATGCATTTAAGGTTATTTTGGATGATGATGTTAAGATATGGGTGTAATAGATGCATATACTTAGACATGCATGATGATATATGTTTATAAAAAGGTGATTTGAGTATGATTTAGTAAAAATCGGTTATGAGCAGATTATGAACACTAAAATGAAGTTATTTTAAAGTGTTTAGTGACTTATAACTTTGTCATAATGTTTGCTAGCTTTGCATGTTGTACATGGTGCATAAAAAGTTGTAAAATACGTGAAATCGCATGATTTATGTGACTTATACAAAAACTACACTAATCTGATTATAACCATTATTTTAATCAGTAAATAACATGTATTGTGTTAAAATATCAAGTCGTTTCGAGTTGGGATGATTATGGTAACGTTTAACGCAAAACTATGCGTTAGAACGGTCAAAAATCGGCTTTTCAAGTGATTTTTATAAAACTGATTTAGATCAGTAAGTAAACTGATATTTTATTCGGTGTTTGGTTGGTCATACGTGACTTCCGACGCCCGAAAACGTTACCGAATCGCTAAAATGCGCATTTTTCAATGTACACTAGTATGGGTAAAATTTTGGTAAACCTTATGTGTTATGTGATTTAAACACAAGAATATGAAAATATGTTAAGTTTTTAACATGATGTTAGAAATCTAACTTACGCATGAATGCATGTACGCTTTGTGCGGTAGAAACAGTGAAAATTGTGTTAGACGTGAAACTTGTTTGTCATTTGATACATGTATGATATTTTATGTATATTTTGATTTAAAAATGACAAATAGATAAGTTAGCAATATTTCGCGTGTTTCGGTATTAAATTATATGAACGTTTATGTATATATATTACGACGCGCAAATCGTAGATATATTGCGTATAAACGGGAAAAGTTAACGGATTTACACAATAATGGTCACCAATAAAATCGTCCAGGTCGCAAAATCATAAAAATATATTTATATATGGACTCATATATGTAAATATATATTAACGTGCCAACATAATAAAAAATAATAACTTTTCGAGATAATCTCAAAGTTATGTGATAATTATAAGGAAACGGAGAAACATAGGATGTTTGTGATGTTTGTATTGATTTAAAACCGTTCCTATATATATAATAGGATGTGTCGAAATCAATTTCTGGGATTGCGCTATTTAAAATACGCACCCAAAGGTGAGTGTCACTAAACCCCTCTTTTTACTGCTTTGTATATGTTTTGGGGGTAGAACACGTCATTAAAAGGGTTTAATAATGTTTTCGAAATAAAACATACCTTTTAATATAAAATATATATTTTCGTTAAAAATATATGAAAATTTGATAAATCATACGTTTCGAAGTAAAACGTTTTTGATGAATGAATATTGAAAGTACGGTATTTCCTAAGCGAAATATGACCGTACAGTTGGGGACGAATTCTTGACTGGGTCTCATATGATGGAGAGTAAGGGGAATTCATACAACGTCGTGTATTAAATTCTCATATTAGTAGGATATATATATTGTACGTGAGGCAAACATCATATTGTCCTTCAAGAGGACCCTGCGTCCATGATGTCGTTTAATCATTTAAGTATTGCACGCGATGAATTGTTGGTAGATCTATCGGGTTGACAACCCCGTCGTGACCGGTCGCCCCGTGTCAAGTCAAACGATGAATTTAAATTCTGTTTATTGTCTAGCTTTGATTATCCCTGCATGGTTAATATATAGTTCGTATCGTCTAGCTAACATACGAGTCTGAAAGTTGACGCAATAATTTAATATACAAAACTTGGGCAATATATAAATATATATTACAGTTGTCGGATTGATGAACCGACGGAAGACCCATGGATTTTATTAAGGAAGTAAAATGGACTTTCTAAAATTTATATGGATGTTTTCAAATAAACACATAATCAGAAAGTTTTCCTTAGATTAAAATTTTGTGTAAGCGAATATGTGAACTCACCTTCCTTTGTGTTGACACTTGATTTTAACGTGTTCTACAGGTACTTGAGTTCGGCTTCGGGAAATCATGGCGTATCTTGTGTTTGATGATGCATGTTGTGTAATTTGAAAATGTTGGACAACTTTTAAACTTTCTGGGACGTTTTGTAATAAGATCCATGAGGATTAAAGACAACTTAACTATGTGGTTGTGTCGTGTCTTGAAACATAATGTTTAATAACTTATGTTTAAAATAAATCAATATGTCCTACAATAAAGTGCATCGCTCGACAAGATATAAATGGGCACCAACTTCCGTCACCACTATGTTAAATATTCCGCTGCGACGTTTTTGGGGTGTGACATAATTAAGGAAAGTACAGAAATGCGGAGCGTTACACCGGCTGGCACACAAGCTTACAGATCAGGCCGTCGAGCAAAACAAACTACCGAAGCGCGGTGCTTCTGTCCCTGAAATTACAACCGATAACAAGTATAAATGGGATGGGAACCAAAACAAAGGCCCTAGTTCCAACTAACCCCCACAACAGCAGAGGAAATTTGACAGTAATAGGACCCCCAATCAACAATCAGCAACTAATCAAAGTCAAGGTTCTTACCAGGGAAATCGTCGAAAGTGTAATAAGTGCAACCTTTATCATTACGGGCAATGTGACCAGAACCGCTGCCAGCGGTGTGGGAAAATTGGGCATACTCCCAAAGATTGTAGAAGTCAGTTCCCAATTAGGTAACCATAACAACAACAACCAGCACAACAAAATCAGATTATGAGGAGACATTTGCCCTTGTGGAAAAAATGACTACAGTTTGTAGTCTCATAGATGTTGTATCTGTTCTTCAATTAAAGATTTATCAAATGGATGTCAAGAATACCTTTCTGAATGGTGATCCCTATAAGGAGGTTTACATGATTCCTCCCCCTTGGTTAACACTAGAAGCAACAACATCAGTTTCTTTGAGTTCATCCAAGACATAAATTCACCTATCCTACAACCGTCCCAATCACCCTCAAAGAACGTGGATCCAACACACAACAAACTTAATTAGAAAAGAACACTCAATGACCAGAATTGTACAACTAGCTAACCTAAGCACGATTGGGAATATAATAGACATTAGTGAGAGAAATATGACGAGTAATAACATATCCAACATCCTCTACTTGCATTGAAGTAGCACTACAAGATATTATAGATGCAGGTGAACCAAAAGTCAAAGATACAAACAATGACAAGTAAGGTGGCATGTTGGCTCATGTGGATCCCACCCTGAGAACAGATGATACAAAGCCAAAACAGTTCTACAATCATCTGATCCAGAATAACTGTGTTTTGGATTCATTCTTCCTCCAATGACAAAGGCATTTAAACAACTGCTGATTCTAAGGTCTGCTCAGAGCTAAGGTCTGCTGGTTCACAAAGTACTGATGATGTTAAACCACTGAAGAAGTCAAAGGTCTGCTGGAAGTAAAGGTCTGATCACCCTTTGAAGAAAGTATGCTAAAGCTTCATCAGAGGATAAAGACCATCAGAGGATAGAGTCATCAGTGTTTTGTAATTAGTGTTTGTAATGTAAGAGTGCTTAGCTAATAGTAGAGGTTAGAGTTTGTTAGTTATTAGATGTCATTGTCTAGGTGACGTCAGCAAAGATTCCACAGTGGTTTCGTTTGTACTATAAATAGAACAATGCATGTACTGTTCTATTAGATCACTTCACACACTTACATTTTCTACGAACAAACTCTGTGATCTCAGGCTGAGGGGGAGAATTGTAATTCATGCATACGTGATTGAATCATTCAACTTAAAGTATTCATGATGAAAGCAGATCTTCCATTGTTTGTGTTATAAAGTTTTTCTTCATTCCGCTGCATATTATTCATCTTTCTATCATCTTCCATTATTCATCTTAAAACAAACACAAAGAATTCAAACTCAGATCCTAACAATTGGTATCAGAGCATAGGTCATAACACTGGCACCCTGTACAGGCCACCTATGCTTGTCAAACAATTAATTTGATATAAAAGATCAGCTCAATTCATTGTTACTATTTGTTCGTACTTGTTGAAAAACAGAGTTAAAAGTTTAATCACGTTCAAAGTAGTTTAAACAAAAACTTTGTAAAACAACCAAAATGTCTTCAAACACACAAGATCCTCATAACACTGGCACCCTGTACAGGCCACCTATGCTTGTCAGATCTGAGTACAATATCTGGCAATGTAGGATGGGCCATGTTCTTGCACAGCAAAACACTGGTTGCTTGAAGTCGGTTATCTTTGGACCACATGTTCCAATGGTGCTGAGTGTAGAACATCCTAAGGTCCAAGTACCTAAGAAACATGAGAATTACTCTGAGCACGATTTCCAAAAATTTGAGTTAGATGCTAAAGCATTCAGTATAGTTGCTACAGCCCTACCCAATGACATCTATGCTGGTATGTTACACTATAACAATGCAAAATAGTTATGGGATGCACTAAAAGAGAAATTCGGTGGTACATAAGAGGTCATTGAGAACAACAGAGAAGTGTTGAACCAACAATATGAAACATTTTGTCATGTTAAGGGAGAGTCATTAACCCAACAGTTTGAAAGGTTCAGTTGTCTGATTAGTGAGCTAAAACTGGTTAATGTGGAATATGCTAACTCAACTTTAAATAGTAGGTACCTTAGATCATTCTAGAAAAGTGGGATACTATAGCCTTTGTTACTAGAAACTCAATTGGGTTCAAGGAAATGAGTTTAACTCAACTTCATGGTAGGCTTCTTACATATGAAAGAGAGCTTAACCAAAAAAAAGAAGTTACAAGATTCAGGAAAGTTGGCTGATGACTACTCTTATGGTAGTACAACACCTTTTGGTCAGGAAGAATCATCTGGTAGTAGTAAGGATCAGAGTTATGATCATTACATTGACATAACAGCAGGTGGAGCCTTCAAATCTGATTCTTACTCACCTAATTATGCATTCACAGCAAATGGGGAAAACCAGATCTCTGACTGTGACACCTGTGCCTCCACGGCCATCAAACATATACCAAACCAATGAAATATTGTGTTTCATACTTGGGATTTGTAAAAATATGTGTATTATTTGCACATATCAAATTTTGTTCGATTTCAAGCTTTAAATCACTTTCTGGAAGGTTATACGCGCACTGATGCGTAAATATAACCAGTTTAATGCAACAAACACTCCGGAATAGTGACATTGGCTTAACATACCTTAAATAACCTTTACTTAACTTAGAAATAAGTTTTGAAGACTTTGGTATTGCAAAAACAAGTTAATTCGTCTACAGGGACTAAAGTTGACAAACTGCGAAAGTATGCCAATTTGAACTGTAACAGACATTCCGGAACATGAACATAAGTTAAACACACCATAAATATCCTTTACATAGCTTAGAAATAGGCTTTGAGGGGTTTGGTGTGCTAAAATAAACTTTTGGGTCATTCAGGGACTAAAAGCGTCAAAAAGTGCACAAGTTTGCATTTTCGCGCATAATTTACGTTCTGAATACATCCGGACATCCAAAAATTTATGTAAGCACTAAAATATTTTATTTTAGTGTTTGGCATAAGAAAAATCCATTCGTTGCGCATTTTGGATCGTTTTTCGCGCTTATGCGCATTCCGTCGTAATTAAGCGAACATCGCGTTCGTACGGCCAAACGAACCAACATCTGACATATTTTTGAGCATGTTTCATGTACACAATGTTTAGGCATCATTTTAGGGCCTTAAAGTTGGCTTTACGGGCCTTAGAAGTGTCGGAAATGGCCTTAAACACATGCAGGGACTGAAACTGTCAAAATGGAAACATGTTTGCTGATCAGAAGTCTCAGGCGGCCCGCCTGAGTTTTCACTGATCCTGAAGCGGGCCGCGTCCGACTCTCTGATCAGATTAGATCAAACAGTCAGCAACTTCCAGCTGTTTTAACCACCACCACACACTTACAACTTGCATATTCAGCTGATAAGCACCATTTTTAGCCACCACAACTTTGCAATACTTGTACGGATAGGATTAAGGCACGTTTTCCATGAAACAATCTTAACGGTGGACCGAATACTATAAATACCCCACCCCCCATGCTTCATAATCACTAGAATTTTGATTTGAGAAACTCTAAGTTGAAACCTTTGTTTCATACCTGAGATTTTTTAATCGAGATTAGCATTCGGGGACCCTTCGTAAGTATTCTTTCGTTCTTTTCCTTATTTTATTGCTTTTCGAGTCCGAAAGTCAAACTTTGTTTGACTTTCAGCGTTGACCAGTTATGGTCAATGCGAAGTTCGTTTGAACTTCGCAACGTGAGTGTAATCACGTTGGTTATAGTCCCTTGGGACTATGCCTACTGATTACCACGTTGTCTAGGGTCGTAGGGTAAGCGATCTAATAAATCGCTTATACCTTCGAACCCGACCCAGTTTGGTCGATCATTAGGATCCGACCAAATACATTAGGTGACCATAGTGTAGGGAATAATCTTCCGAGGTTATACCTTATGGTCACATCGTTTAAGTAGTTGTATGATAGGTAGTTTATATGCCTTAGGTAAATTACCAGAATACCCTTTTCATGTATAATTGGTAATTTAGCATATGTAACCTAAACTTTTGTCACATAACTGATTATGTAACATGTTTAGGCATATAACACTTGTCATAGGACTAGTTAGACGGTCCGTACGCGTTTCACGCGCACGACGCGTTAAAGTAGCATAAGCTATCTAAACGGGTCGTAATGGGTCGTAAACAATTATGTTAGGTTTCATTTATCATGTAGGCTTTGTTAAACCATATGACACGAGTATCTATACTCGTTTGGTTTACGAACCCTCATTCTATCCAATCATCCGATTTAGGTCCGGTTATTAACATAGTTACCTATATTAGGTGCCGTTTGATATCCGAGATCTATAGCATTGTTTGGTTGTTACTCAAGAACTACTAAGCAATCTCAAGTGAGTACATAGACCCCTCTTTTACTGTTTTCCAAACTGTATTGGGGTGGAACACATGTGCCTACTTGTTACTTTCATGCTTTCCTGTTTTTCACATCATATACCTGCTATGTTCGTTAGTACATTATAGTACATGATTTCATTACATCTTATGCTATGTGTGCCCATTGTGTACATACTTAGTACATCGTTCTACATTACATTTCATACTATGTATGTCCATTGTGTGCATACTTAGTACATTGTTTTACATTGCCTTTCTGTTGCATATGCTCATCCAGCATATGAACACAATATACTACATTTTGAACCGTTGTAATCATTTGACTATGTGAACCGTTGTAATCATTTGACTATGTGAACCGTTGTAATCATTTGACTATGTGAACCGTTGATATCTGTGAACCGTTTGTATCTGTGAACCGTTTGTATCTGTGAACCGTTTGTATCGGTGAACCGTTTGTATCTGTGAGCCGTTTGTATCTGTGAACCGTTTGTATCTGTGAACCGTGTTAACCGTATTTGACTATACATGAACATTTCTACACTTGTTAAACATTTCATCTTGATAGTTTGGTTTGAGTAAGTGATTAAGTAACGAGGCGTGTGTAATATGATACAAGCATGGTGGATACGCCGCTGGTACTTCCTATATATAAGTGTTTGTATGGTATTACATATCGTAGCGTTATTTGAATCATTTCAGTTTTAGACATATAACATTTTATACAAATAACATACTTTTCACAAGACATTGTTTTACAAACAACTTATCTTATACAAACTCAGTTACATGGTTATTCATTTAACCATACATTATTCTTTTATCTATACATATCATCTGGACTTATTGATTTTCAAACGATTTACAAGACAAAGCAAATTACAAGGTCCATGACTAAACATTTTCTCAAACATAAGTCATGAATCCTATTTTCACAAAACCTATGTATCTCACAGGCATTTTTATGCTGACGTACCTATTTTCACATGTGTTTTCAGGTGATGATGTATAGGACTTATCAAGACATACTTAGGCGGACCTGTGCCTTAGTGACTTAAAACGAGACAAGAACTAGCTACTTTATGTTATGTACCCTTTGTTTCTTGTTTAAACAATGTAAACTCTCATGCTTGATTAATAAAACGAAACTTAAATTTCCATGGTTGTGAAACATTAATTTTGTTACAACACTCCCCGATGTTTCCGCCACGTTTTGTATGTTCTACGTGGTCGGGGTGTGACAGAAAAGATGGTATCAGAGCTAATGGTTATAGGGAATGAGGTTATTAGTAATGCTTTGACCTAGTCTATAACCTTCTTAGGACCCTAACGCGAGTTTACTTGCGTTTAGTCATAAAACAATACCGTCACTTATCCTTAGGCGACGACCACAACAAGAACATAAATTTCAAAACCGCTTTGAAAACTAATCATCTGTTCTAGGATGATTGATTACTAGGTTTTGAACCCTCTGTTATATTGTTTTGAACCCTTTTGAATTTTCAAAACTTTCGTCAAGGTTTTGGGTTTTTAATAATGTGAACACGTGCAAACTGGAAGGGTGAATGCCTGTATTCTGGGTTTTCTGTCTAGGCAAGCACTTCGTATACATCTCATCAGACGCGAGACCAGTTGTGCTTACCTGGGAATTCTTGGGATGAGTGTTCACTTATAGGCGAGCATGTCTTCGCGATACATTATTTTTGACCTATTTACTTTGATTAGTCACCGAGGACGTTTGTTGCTTTGTAGTAACAAACAAATGACCACTATCCTTGCTTTCATCAGATTTGGTTCATCTCATTCTTTTCGTCTAATTCCCTCACTCGTTTCCTTTCATGTTTCCTCTTTTAGAATGCCTCCTCAACGCGAAAGCCAGATAGCGACTGCCGAGTTGGCAGAAATCATTACGCAGCAAATGGCTGCTCAATTCCCAAACCTCTTTGCTCAATGGAATCAAGCCAACAACAACAACAATGGTGTATGCAATTTCAAGAGTTTTAACTCGGCGAAACCACTCAAGTTTAGTGGTTCTGAGGGAGCGACTGGGCTTCTTCAATGGTTCGAGAGCATTGAGAATACTTTCCGCCACGTGCAGTGTCCTGACAATCGCAAGGTCGAGTTTGCTTCGAGTGTATTCCAAAAGAGAGCCCTTACGTGGTGGAACGGGGTTATGAGAGATCGTGGTGCAGAAGTTGCTCTAGCACAGACATGGGCTGAACTTAGGGCCCTTATGATGAAGGAATTCTGTCCTCGACACGAGATCAGGGCTTTGGAAAGGGAATTCGATAATCTTGAGCAAGACAGCGGTGAGCATCGAGCCTACACGGACCGTTATGAGGAGTTAAGTCTGTTATGCCCAAACATGGTCACGCCTTTGGATAAGGCAATCGAAAAGTACATTGATGGCCTCCCTGATTCAATACAAGACATTTTGACTGGTAGCAACCCTACTACAGTTAGACAGGCCATTGAGCTATCTGCAACCTTGACTGAATCAAAGATCAGGAAAGGTAAACTTTTCCGAAAAGGTGACAAGAAACCGGTCGAGGAATTGAAACCAATCGAGGAATCAAAGACCATGGATGAACAGACTGGACCCCCTAAGAGGTCAAAGAAGCGAAAAGCTTCTCAGAACTACGCTGTGGTCGCTCACAATGATCAAGCCGTCCCCAACCAACCAGCTCAACCCCCTGCCAGGAAACCCTACAACGGAACTGCACCCTTGTGCAACCAATGTGGCCTACATCATCATGCTGGTGTGAAGTGCCGCACATGCCAAGTTTGCGGACTTATAGGTCATACAGCTAGGGTTTGCCCAACCGCAGCTGCACCAAATCAAGCTGGCAACAATCCTGCTCAAGCTCGTTTTCCACCGGGATCTTGCTACAACTGTGGCGAGATGGGCCATTTTCGTAGAAATTGCCCAAGGCTTGCTAATGCAAATCCAGCGCAGGGATGAGCATATGATCAACCAGAAGACAACATCGTTTAGAAATAATCACGTCTTATGTATTATTTTCTTTTGTTGTCAAGATCCAAGAAACAGTTGTTATCGTTGTTTATAAATAAATCTTTTATTTACATTGCAATGTATTTATGTGATTGTATGTATAAACAACATATCCCCTACAATACCGACAATCAAGGAACCGCATTCCTTGAAGAACAGACTACTCCCAAATTTCTTCCATTGTATGATCTCTTGCGTTTTTCACGAAAATCCTAAGTACCCGTTTCTTCCAAGAGAAACGAAGTACGAGGTGCCAAGTTAATAGCAATCAATAACAAGATAATAACAATTAAACAATTATGTGGTTATGTGTTTATGTGTTATCTTTCATGTGTCATGTGATCCTAATTATGTTATCAAAATCCTCGTAAAATCTTACATATCCTTGTACAAGAGATTTATAGTAGGATACCCAAAGGCACTACCTAAAATCCTTAATGGATTTCTACGTTGTAGATAAGCCCCTTGGATTATAAAGTACTGCTTTATAATTAGACCCCTCGAGTGGTCTAGTTAAACTGATGATATAGCTGAAAGGATTCATTAGTGGCCTAATTAAGAAGATCCTCTGTTGATCCAATTAAAAGGACCCTATGGTAGTCTAGTCACCGTCATCACAAGTTCAACATCCTTCCCCACAACATTACAAAACAAACTGTGCGGACTGTGCAAGGAATTACGTAATTATGGATGCATACATAATTATGGAATTTAGTGCACGGAAATCACAGCAAGTTCTATCATGTATCTAGAGTTAACCCTATTCATTTCCAATTCTGATGAAGTATCCGTTGAGGAAAAATGAACTAGCTATTCATTTTTCACTTCTGAAGAGTATCCGTCAAGGGAAATGAATATCCGTTTATCCTTCATTTTCGTTCTGAAGAGTATCCGTCGAGGGAAATGAACATCCGTTTATTTTATCCTTCATTTCCGAACCTGAGGAAACAACCGTTGAAAATGACTCTGTTAGTTCATTTTCGTTTCTGAAGATTATCCATTGAGGAAATGAATATCCGCTGCTTAATCCTTCATTTCCGAACCTGAGGAAACAACCGTTGAAAATGACTCCGTTAGTTCATTTTCGTTTCTGAAGATTATCCGTTGAGGAAATGAATATCCGTTGCTTAATCTTTCATTTCCATTTCCATTTCTGATGAAGCAACTGTTGAAAATGACTCCGTTTGTTCATTTTCGTTTCTAAAGATTTGTCCGTTGAGGAAATGAATATCCGTTTGACTATCCTTTTTCATTTCCGTTTCTGAGGAAGCAACCGTTGAAAATGACTCCGTTTGTTCATTTTCGTTTCTGAAGATTTGTCCGTTGAGGAAATGAATATCCGTTTGTCTATCATTTTCATTTCCGTTTCTGAGGAAGCAACAGTTGAAAATGACTCCGTTTGTTCATTTTCGTTTCTGAAGATTTGTCCGTTGAGGAAATGAATATCCGTTTGTTTCTCCTTTTCATTTCCATTTCCATTTCTGATGAAGCATCCGTTGAAAATGACTCTGTAAGTGCATTTTACGTTTCTGAAGAATGTCCGTTAAGGAAATGACAGGATTATGCTTTACATATCTCTGGTGGTTATCTGACACAAAGTCACAAATAGACTCCTACGAATTAATTTCGGGACGAAATTTCCTAAAGTAGGGGAGACTGTGACACCTGTGCCTCCACGGCCATCAAACATATACCAAACCAATGAAATATTGTGTTTCATACTTGGGATTTGTTAAAATATGTGTATTATTTGCACATATCAAATTTTGTTCGATTTCAAGCTTTAAATCACTTTCTGGAAGGTTATACGCGCACTGATGCGTAAATATAACCAGTTTAATGCAACAAACACTCCGGAATAGTGACATTGGCTTAACATACCTTAAATAACCTTTACTTAACTTAGAAATAAGTTTTGAAGACTTTGGTATTGCAAAAACAAGTTAATTCGTCTACAGGGACTAAAGTTGACAAACTGCGAAAGTATGCCAATTTGAACTGTAACAAACATTCCGGAACAAGACCATAAGTTAAACACACCATAAATATCCTTTACATAGCTTAGAAATAGGCTTTGAGGGGTTTGGTGTGCTAAAATAAACTTTTGGGTCATTCAGGGACTAAAAGCGTCAAAAAGTGCACAAGTTTGCATTTTCGCGCATAATTTACGTTCTGAATACATCCGGACATCCAAAAATTTATGTAAGCACTAAAATATTTTATTTTAGTGTTTGGAATAAGAAAAATCCATTCGTTGCGCATTTTGGATCGTTTTTCGCGCTTATGCGCATTCCGTCGTAATTAAGCGAACATCGCGTTCGTACGGCCAAACGAACCAACATCTGACATATTTTTGAGCATGTTTCATGTCCACAATGTTTAGGCATCATTTTAGGGCCTTAAAGTTGGCTTTACGGGCCTTAGAAGTGTCGGAAATGGCCTTAAACACATGCAGGGACTGAAACTGTCAAAATGGAAACATGTTTGCTGATCAGAAGTCTCAGGCGGCCCGCCTGAGTTTTCACTGATCCTGAAGCGGGCCGCGTCCGACTCTCTGATCAGATTAGATCGAACAGTCAGCAACTTCCAGCTGTTTTAACCACCACCACACACTTACAACTTGCATATTCAGCTGATAAGCACCATTTTTAGCCACCACAACTTTGCAACACTTGTACGGATGGGATTAAGGCACGTTTTCCATGAAACGATCTTAACGGTGGACCGAATACTATAAATACCCCACCCCCCATGCTTCATAATCACTAGAATTTTGATTTGAGAAACTCTAAGTTGAAACCTTTGTTTCATACCTGAGATTTTTGAATCGAGATTAGCATTCGGGGACCCTTCGTAAGCATTCTTTCGTTCTTTTCCTTATTTTATTGCTTTTCGAGTCCGAAAGTCAAACTCTGTTTGACTTTCAGTGTTGACCAGTTATGGTCAATGCGAAGTTCATTTGAACTTCGCAACGTGAGTGTAATCACGTTGGTTATAGTCCCTTGGGACTATGCCTACTGATTACCACGTTGTCTAGGGTCGTAGGGTAAGCGATCTAATAAATCGCTTATACCTTCGAACCCTACCCAGTTTGGTCGATCATTAGGATCCGACCAAATACATTAGGTGACCATAGTGTAGGGAATAATCTTCCGAGGTTATACCTTATGGTCACATCGTTTAAGTAGTTGTATGATAGGTAGTTTATATGCCTTAGGTAAATTACCAGAATACCCTTTTCATGTATAATTGGTAATTTAGCATATGTAACCTAAACTTTTGTCACATAACTGATTATGTAACATGTTTAGGCATATAACACTTGTCATAGGACTAGTTAGACGGTCCGTACGCGTTTCACGCGCACGACGCGTTAAAGTAGCATAAGCTATCTAAACGGGTCGTAATGGGTCGTAAACAATTATGTTAGGTTTCATTTATCATGTAGGCTTTGTTAAACCATATGACAAGAGTATCTATACTCGTTTGGTTTACGAACCCTCATTCTATCAATCATCCAATTTAGGTCCGGTTATTAACATAGTTACCTATATTAGGTGCCGTTTGATATCCGAGATCTCTAGCATTGTTTGGTTGTTACTCAAGAACTACTATGCAATCTCAAGTGAGTACATAGACCCCTCTTTTACTGTTTTCCAAACTGTTTTGGGGTGGAACACATGTGCCTACTTGTTACTTTCATGCTTTCCTGTTTTTCACATCATATACCTGCTATGTTCGTTAGTACATTATAGTACATGATTTCATTACATCTTATGCTATGTGTGCCCATTGTGTGCATACTTAGTACATCGTTCTACATTACATTTCATACTATGTATGTCCATTGTGTGCATACTTAGTACATTGTTTTACATTGCCTTTCTGTTGCATATGCTCATCCAGCATATGAACACAATATACTACATTTTGAACCGTTGTAATCATTTGACTATGTGAACCGTTGTAATCATTTGACTATGTGAACCGTTGTAATCATTTGACTATGTGAACCGTTGATATCTGTGAACCGTTTGTATCTGTGAACCGTTTGTATCGGTGAACCGTTTGTATCTGTGAGCCGTTTGTATCTGTGAACCGTTTGTATCTGTGAACCGTGTGAACCGTATTTGACTATACATGAACATTTCTACACTTGTTAAACATTTCATCTTGATAGTTTGGTTTGAGTAAGTGATTAAGTAACGAGGCGTGTGTAATATGATACAAGCATGGTGGATACGCCGCTGGTACTTCCTATATATAAGTGTTTGTATGGTATTACATATCGTAGCGTTATTTGAATCATTTCAGTTTGAGACATATAACATTTTATACAAATAACATACTTTTCACAAGACATTGTTTTACAAACAACTTATCTTATACAAACTCAGTTACATGGTTATTCATTTAACCATACATTATTCTTTTATCTATACATATCATCTGGACTTATTGATTTTCAAACGATTTACAAGACAAAGCAAATTACAAGGTTCATGACTAAACATTTTCTCAAACATAAGTCATGAATCCTATTTTCACAAAACCTATGTATCTCACAGGCATTTTTATGCTGACGTACCTATTTTCACATGTGTTTTCAGGTGATGATGTATAGGTCTTATCAAGACATACTTAGGCGGACCTGTGCCTTAGTGACTTAAAACGAGACAAGAACTAGCTACTTTATGTTATGTACCCTTTGTTTCTTGTTTAAACAATGTAAACTCTCATGCTTGATTAATAAAACGAAACTTAAATTTCCATGGTTGTGAAACGTTAATTCTGTTACAACACTCCTCGATGTTTCCGCCACGTTTTGTATGTTCTACGTGGTCGGGGTGTGACACTGACAACTTGTCCTTTGAGTTAAATGACCTTCAACATATTGACCCCACAGATCTGGAAGATATGGACATTTTGCATCAACTCGCCTTGTTGAGTGTGAGAACATGCAAGTTTTATAAAAGAACTGGTAGGAAGTTTCCACGGTTACATGGGAACTTGAAGGTTGGGTTGGATAAATCAAAGATTAAGTGCTATAAGTGTAATAGGCTTGGCACTTTGCTAGGGAATGTAGGAGTCAAAACAGTGGTCCTATAATCACTCACCCTAGTCCAAGACCTCAAAACACCCAAAGCACTGCTCATTATTCCCAATACACCCCTGTTCCTCAAATGCAAAACACTGCTCATTTTCCACACCCTGTAAACACTGTTCCTGTCCAATATGTCCAAACCACTATTCCTCAAATTCAGTATGTTCAAGCCCCAGCACCCCAGGTTCAAGTGCAAACTACACCATAAGCTACACAAACATCTGCTCTAGCAGAGGCCAGTCAGCGGAGCTTCTTTACACAAGGCTTTGTTGACTGGAGTAGCATGCTTGAGGACTTAACTAATGAAAATTTTGCTCTAGTTGTTAGTTCTGATGTTTAACCTGATGAATTCTGTTTTGTGGCACTAGAAACAATACTAGAAGGGCCTGAATCTGAGGAAGTGGAGCTTAGATCTAAAGTGGTAGAAGAAGTTGCTAAAACAGATGTTACAGCTGATATTGTTGGTGAACATATGTTAGAAGAAAAGGTTGCTGAACCTCTGTTGGAACATCTGGCTGACCCATGGGATTCTAGTGTGTGTGATGGTGAATGTGATTGTGCCATGATGGTTGCTGCTAAGGTATCACCTCAGGTTTTAAAAGACTTGTGTTCAGATAAATGCATTATTGATTTTGCTAACATAAAAGAGGTGAATGAAAACCTTAGAAACAAGATCTTAAATGATTAAGTACAATTTGAGAAAACTTTTAAAGAGTTGAAAAACAAATTGTTTGAAAAAGAAAATGAAATCAGCAGCTTAAAACATGAATCAAGCATAACCAAAGATCAACTACAAACAATGGTAGAAAAATACTAGAGTTGTAAAAAGGAGTTTGAGTCTACCCAAATCACTTGTGAAAAATGTGTAGAATCTTGTAAAGGTTATAAGTTGATGCTTGAAAAGCAGATCAAAAGCAATGTGAAATTTGGCATTAGATTTAGGAAAAATGACCAAACTTCTGAAAACACTTCTGTAAATGAATCTAGCTTGGTTGAAGTAATTCCAACTAACTTGGCTGGTCAAGAAATCAATGTCACTGATAAAAATGGAAACAAAATTGTTTTAGAAAAACCAGAGGGATCCACAACATTTGAGGAAATTGAGAAATATCAATTCAAACCCACCTGGTCTGATGAATATGACATTCTTGAAAATTTTAAGCCAATGAATTTTTCCACAATTGAAGGTGTCAAGGCACCTGAGGTCAAAATCATTCCTCTAAAAGTCATCCCAGCAGAGGTTACAAACTTCGTTGAAAAGGAACTTGAAAAGAGGAAGAAAAGAGAGAAAGTAAAAAACGTGTTTTGTGATTTCTGTGAAAAGAAGAATCATGCTACGAAAGATTTCTTTCTTCTAAAAGCATATGACATTAACAAAACAAGTGTGATTGTGCCCGCACCTCATTGCACAATTTGTGGAAAAACAAATCATCAAAATTAACAATGTGTTTATCTTAAAACTTTTGAAATCAAAAGAAAAAAGATCAAATAAAAAGCACTGGAGTGTCCACAAAAACCAACATCCAAAAACAAACAGACTTTTGTCCCTGTCCAAGCATCTGTTACTAAACAGCTGAATGTAACCTCTGTTCCCAGAGAGGTTCAAGTAACAAATGCACCACCTGCAAACAAACTCCCAAGGGGACATGGTCAACCATCATACCAAAAGGTCCCTCATGGTTATGAAGCCTACAAAAGGCCATCAAAATCAAAAATGAATAGGCATCCTTATGGTTATCATCATTTGACAGGAGATGGTCCTCAGCAGTGGTTACAAAAAGTTATCCAAACATCTAACCAAACCACTGTCCATTCTCCTGGACTTGAGACTGACTTGTTTGTGACCCCATCCAAAGCCATCCTGGCTTTGAAGACTCACCTTAACTAATTTGTTACTTGATGTGCATGGAGCTTCTGCATGCTTAGATAATTGATGGTATGTAGATAGTGGAAGCTCCAGGTACATGACTGGATGTAGGGCCCTACTCAAAGATTTCGAAAAACATGGAGGGGGTGATATATCCTTTGGAAACAATTCAAAAGGGAAGGTGTTGGGGTCAGGGACTGTTCAGGCTGGGAAAATCAAGTTTGAAAATGCCAATCTTATTGACAATCTTAAATTTAACCTCCTTAGTGTGTCTCAAATGAGTGACAAGGGCTATGGGTCATTCTTCACTAAGGAAACTTGTAAGATTGTTGGGCCAGAAGTGGTTAAAAAGATTGAAGAAATCATACCCGGGAGTAAAACATAACTTGTTGCTCATAGGAGCGGCAATGTGTATGTGGTTGATATGTTGAAGGATAACCCAATGGCTGATGCCCGTCTGTTCTCAGCTGCCTCTACCAAAGAGACAGAGCTATGGCACATGAGACTTGGGCAAACAAATCTTAAGACTATCACCACACTCCCAAAACAAGGCCTTGTAAGAGGTCTCCTACCAAAACTTTTTACTTGTGATGAGCATTGTGTTTCCTGTTTAAAAGGTAAACAACATAAAAGCATATACAAGTCCATTGAAGAGTCCCAAACAACCCAGTGTTTACAAATGTTACACATGGACTTGTTTGGCCCTGTAAAAATTATGCGTTTGAAAAAGAAAAGATATTGTCTTGTCAATGTTGATGATTTTTCAAGGTTTACATGGACTTACTTTTTACACTCTAAGGATGAGACTGCAGGTATTTTGCAAGACTTTGTGAAACATGTTGAAAAGCAATTTGATCTGCCAGTGAAAATCTTTAGAAGTGATAATTGAACAGAGTTTAGAAACAAGGAGTTGGATGAGTTATGTGTGTCAAAAGAGATTGTAAGGCAGTACAACATCCCAAGAACACCAGAACAAAATAGGGTGGTTGACAGGAAAAATAGAACTTTGCTAGAAGTTGCCAGAACAATGCTTACCGACTCAGGTTTACCCTTAACTTTTTGGGTAGAGGTTGTAAACACTGCTTGTATGTGCAGAACAGAGTTTTAATCAACCCCAGGCATCAAAAGACTGCCTATGAAACTCTGTTCAAGATCAAACCACTGATCTCATATTTCAAAATCTTTGGCTGCCCATGTTTTATCCTAAACGTAAAAGATTCAATTTCAAAATTTACAGCCAAAGTGGATTGTGGTTATTTTCTTGGATACTCAACCACTGCCAAGGCCTATAAAGTGTTTGACACAAGGACTAGGTGTGTGGAAGAGACCTTGAATGTAAAGTTTAATGAACTTTCATCATTAAAAATCCCAGCAAATCCTACTGAACTGTTTGACCTTGATAAATTTACATTTGAAGATGTGTTTGTCAAGACTAACCCTGCAGGTATACCAAAATCTTTCCCACAAGATCATGGATTTGACATTGTGATTCCACAATACAAAGTCATTTCCACCACCAGAGAAGAAGATGTTCAAAACAGCTACCAAAACTCTGCCATTGTTGCATCAACAATTGTTGATCAAACATCTGCCACTTCATCAAGTCCAACCTTTGTTGACAAAAAATCCATCATCTGTGAATAAAATCCAACATTGTGCCACACCCATTCCTCCACCTCCATCTCCAACAGATGTTGGCTCTTCAAAATTGCCAACAGATGTTAGCTTAGATGATTCACATCTGCAGCCTTCACCATTCAATGCCATTGTTCTATACAAGGGGGATCTAATCTTCCTTAAATCTCATCCACCAGAGCTAATCATTGGCAACATTAGTGAAGGGGTTCTTACAAGAAGTCAATCCCAAAACATCTGTCTTTTTGTTGGCTTTCTATCTCTCATCCAACCAGTCAAGTACCAAGAGGCACTAAAAGATAATAGTTGGGTAGAAGCTATGCAAGAAGAGCTCCAACAGTTTAAAAGACAACAAGTATGGGAACTTGTACCACTGCCAAAGGTTGTATGTCTAATTGGCACAAAGTGGGTCTTCAAAAACAAAACTGATGAAAGGGGCATTGTTGTCAAGAATAAAGCCAGGTTAGTGGTTCAAGGCTTTAGACAAGAAGAGGGCATAGATTATGATGAAACTTTTGCTCCTGTGGCAAGACTTGAAGCCATCAGATTGTTCTTAGCCTTTGATGTCAACCATAACATCAAGGTGTACCAGATGGATATAAAATGTGCATTTCTTTATGGAAAGATTCAAGAGGAGGTGTATGTTTGTCAACCTCCTAGTTTTGAAGATGCCATTTATCCTGATCATGTCTACAAGCTCAACAAAGCTTTGTATGGCTTGAAACAAGCACCAAGAGCCTTGTATGAAACTCTTTCCACCTTCTTAATTTCCATTGGGTTTACAAGGGGTAAAATTGACAAAACATTATTTTTGAAATGGAAAGGAAGGGATCTGATGATTGTCCAAATCTATGTTGATGACATCATCTTTGGATCCACATGTACCTACATGTGTGAAGAGTTTAGAAAACTCATGACAACAGAGTTTGCGATGAGTGCCATGAGTAAACTCCAATTCTTTTTGGTCTCCAATTTTAGCTGTTGCAAAATGGAACATTTATTCATCAAAGCAAATATGTAAAAGAACTTTTAAACAAACTTGAGATGAATGATTGTAAACCATGTAGTACACCCATGGCAACCACAAAGCTTGTCACTACTGATGAAAAGGATGACTTGGTTGATTAAACTTTGTATAGAAGCATGATTGGGTCTTTATTGTACCTAACTCTATCAATGCCAGACATCATGTTTGCAACATGTGTTTGTGCTAGATCCCAGTAAGCCCCTAGGAAGTCTAATCTCATTGCTGTGAAAAGAATATTCAGATACATAAAAGGTGCTCCCACACTTGGTATCTGGTATCCTGCTAATGGGAATATCAAGCTTTCAGGTTTTTCAGGTAGTGACTTTGCTGGATGCAACACAACAAGTCCACATCAGGAGGGTGTCAATTTCTAGGCAATTGCTTAGTATCTTGGCGAAGAAAACAGTAAGCAGCTGTTTCCACATCCACTGCTGAAGCAGAATACATTGCTGCTGCAAGCTGTACAACCCAACTGTTGTGGCTTCAAAACCAGTTGCTGGATTTTGGTGTAACTGCTCTAAAGACTCCTCTCATGTTGAATAGTCAAGCAGCTGAAAACATCATTAAAACTCCAGTTTTCCACTCAACCACCAAACACATTGACATCAGACATCACTTTGTGAGGAATTGCTATGAAAAATGTTTGATTTCTCTGCATCATGTTCCAACTAAAGATCATCTGGCAGATGTGTTGACAAAAGCTTTAGACACATCTACCTTTGAAAGCTTGATCTCTAGGATTGGCATGCTTAACATGGATTAAAAGACAAAACTTTGTTTTCCATGAATAAAAAGCATTAAAATGTTTTCAGAATATCAAAAATCCATCGTTAAAAATAGTTTAAAATGAAAAATTTTCATGAATCCATAAAAGTCTGTCCAAAACCATCTTGTTTTTGCCTAACAACATCTTTTCGCCAAACAAACTTTATGCCTTGCCGCAAGAACCAAATCGAAACAAGTACACTAAATTCTAATAGAATGCCCAATCAGATCCATATATGAAGTAAGCAGCGGAAGCAAATAAAAACCTAAAAACGCCCCAAATCGAAAACGACGAACCAATATGAAATTAATAATGAATCAATTTAGCAAAGATGAAACCGCATCAGTAGATGAATTTTTACTTGACAACGATATCCCACTCAAACCAATATGATGAACAAATCATTTTTTTCCCATCAACTATAAACAAAATCTGACAACGGAATACCACAATGCAACAAATGAACTTAGGGGCTGTTTGACAACTTGTGAATGGTTAAGTGCTGAATTACTAAGATGTATGAACCATTAAGTGTTGAACCAGTAAGAGGTCTGAATCATTAACAGCTAGTATAATGCTTAACCGTTCAGAGGCAAATGCCTGACCAATTCAAATTAAAGGTCTTAATCATTTAGACTCAGTATAATGCTTAACCATTCTTGATAGAGCAAACCATAAAAGAAAATATAGATAACGAATAAATATTTCTTCGATCTTTATGAATAACGAATGAGGATGTCTATATAATTCTTCACACCAAGTATCAATTAAACAATTCTTCTAAGACACAAATATAGTGCTGATGACGGGGGTAGCCCAAAGACTAAATAAAATGACTAAATATGTAAACGCTCAAATGGTTAAACGGTTCAATGGTTGAAAAGCTGTGAGATGGGAAAAGCAAACAGTGGCCAGTCACATCTGGAGATCGCTTCACCAACCCACAGCCGCAAAAGCAAAGCAGGTCTGCACAATGCACGCTATTATCCAGGGGTCAAAAGGCTTTAACCCCCGAAAGGGCAAGCCCTCCACTGCAAGCAAGGTTACTAGTCTAATACATTCTACTTCGGGAGATGTCTTCTCTTATAAATTGACACTTCATTTACTTCAGAAAACATCTCCTGGCCAGCTCTGATTCTCTAATCTCTGGTCATTCACATTGAGTGCTTGTTTCATGCAAGTCACTCCCTTTCACATCCAACACACACATTCTATTTGCTCCTTCATCCGAATCTGAATATAATTCAGAGGAGGATCCATAGCAAATAACAAAAACTAACTAGTGAACCTCCTTCCGCGTTTTGCAAACGTGGGGGGACCCCACGACCTGTGTTAGGCAAAGTTGAACCCGTCAACCCTTTTTCCTAACCAGCCCAGCTACTACCGTTGGTCTTGTATTTGTTGCATCAACAAGTTGGCGCCCACCGTGGGGCTACGCCGCTATTTCTTCTCAAAAAGACCTAGTAGTGTAGCTCTCTTCACTTAAAACCACCATGTCTGAAAGTGGATCCCCGGGAGAAGTAAATCAGATCCCAAACACTTCTACTCTGGGTAGTAGCCAAGCTCATGTGGCTATACCAACTTCTTTTTCAACTCCGGGGAGCACACCCGAGTTCCTCACCTTCAACACACCAACTCCGTCCAGATCAGGAGTTCCTTCACCCAATGTCGGCGTCTCTGACACCCCGGCACGTGTTGAACTTACCCCTGAAGGGGTTGCCAACAATTTCCTTGAGTTGAGGTCCCTTCTCAACCAACATGTGAGTAAAGAAAGAGAAAAAGGAGTGAGGATTCGTTTAGATTATGATGAGCCTGAACCAACGTTGTCTCCTGGGCCACCTCCCCTTCCTTTCACAACTAGAAATGAGGCTGGTCCCAGCAATCCTCCTAACCCTCACCCGTATCTGTCCACAGTGACAAATCCCACGGTACATCCTTTCTTCTCGTCCCAACCAATTACTAGTGGTGCTCCTTTGGGACATGAGCTAACTCTTGACCAGCTCCTACAATCCCCAGCAACAAACTTTCCAGCATCCACAACAACCACGTGGGAGCAAGCTCTGTCAGTGCTCCCTTTGGCACGAAGTGCTGTTATGAGCACTCCCCTTGGAATGAACTGCTCAGTTGCCCCAGGAAGCCTTCAAGGTTTCAACCTCATGCCCAACATGATGACCCAGATGATGGCCAACTTCCCGTGGCAACACTTTATTAATCAGGTGCTAGCCACTCAAGGAAATAACGGCAATGGCAATAATGTGGATGCAAGGGCTGAAGAAGACTTGGCTAAACCATACAAACCAAGTAACCTTTCATGCTTTTCAAGACAAATAGCCGATTATGATTTCCAGTCAAAGATTAAGATGCCGTCCCACATCAGGACGTATGATGGTACTGAAGACCCTGAGGACCATCTTTAGATCTTCACCGGTGCGGCAAGAATAGAGAAATGGTCAAACGCTGAATGTTGCCTAATGTTCATGCAAACTCTTGTTGGATCTGCCAGAATCTGGTTCAACGACCTACCTGCTCAAAGCGTTCGAAGCTTTGACGACCTTAGCAAGGGTTTTCTGGCCAATTTCTCTCAACAAAGACGTTATGTCAAAGACGCAACAGTGATCTTTCAGATAAAACAACGTGATGATGAAAGCCTTCGTGCTTTCATTGAACGATACAAGAAGGAAGGTCTGACTTATGTAGGGGCCGACAAGAAAACGAGAGTGGCTGGTTTCATGAATGCCATCACCTCTAAGTACCTCACAAGAGATTTCAACAAATCCCTACCCAAGACCTTGGAAGAAGCCCTCGAAAGGGCTGAAGCCCACATCCGGGGAGAGGAGGCGGTAGACATTAAGGAACAAAGAAAAAGGGATCCGGCTGGCGAAGCAATAGTCCGGCTAGAAAAAGGGGAAACTTTAACTCCTACGACAGGCGGTCAAAGGGTTCAGACCCTCGAAGGTCTGAAGGTCGGAACCCTTCAAGCAGGGAGAAAGGCATAAGTTTCACTCCCCTCACAAAGACCCCTCAAGAAATCCTTGCAATGGAAGAAGTTAAGCAAAACTTTCGGCCTCCTAGGCCTCTCCCCAAAAGCAGGAAAAACGAGAACTCCACCCAATACTGTGAGTTTCACGAAGAGAAAGGCCACCACACCAATGATTGCTTCCAACTCAAGAAAAGAATTGAAGAGGCCGTTAGGTCCGGAGAACTCGCTCATTTGGTGAAGGGAGTCCGGGACAAAATGGCTGAAAGAAAGGGTAAGGAAGTCAATATGGTGGATTTCGATGGAAGGGTTCCTCATAAAAGACAGCGGTTGGAGGCTTGGGAGCTTCAGTGTGTCTGCTTCCCCCCAACGGAGAAAGACCCTCTCTCTAGTCCTCTTGTGGTAGAAGCTACCATGGGAACGTTACAAACGTGTAGGGCATACATAGATACGGGGGCAGCCGCTGAAATCATGTTCGAAAAATTCTTCAACCGTTTGAGCAACGAAGAACGTTCATGGCTTCAACCCTCTGGAACCTCTATAAAAGGTATAGCCGATATACCCCTCAAGCCTTTAGGGCAACTGACACTTAATGTTCGTTTCAGTGAAGGTTTGAAAGAAAGGACCCAACCACTAACCTTTGTGGTTATCAACATCCCCTCAAGCTATGACGTGATCATTGGAAGACCGGGGCAGTGTGCATTCTACATGGCCGTGTCTGTTGGCCATGGCACAGTCAAATTTCCTACCGAGAGGGGCATAGCAACCCTTCAACCCTCTCAAGAAGCTTACATGGTTGAGGGTGAAAGCTCAAACAGTGAGGAAGACAGGAAAAGGTTGGTCATAAACCCCAAGTACCCTGAACAAAGGATAAGGGTCAATCCAAACCTTTCTCAAGAGACCCTTTCGTATCTTGAAAAACTGCTAACACATTACAGCGATGTTTTCGCTTGGCGTCCAGAAGATATGACAGGGATCCCTCGGAACATTGCTGAGCATGAGTTAAGAATACCACCGGATGTAAAGCCGGTGGTCCAAAAGAAAAGAAGCCTGGCACCTGAGAGAAGTCAAGCAGCCTGCCAAGAGGTTGAAAAGCTTGTGTCAGCCGGTATTCTCCGAGAAGTCAAGTACCAATCATGGGTTGCAAACCCGGTTATGGTCAAGAAACCAGACAACTCTTGGAGGATGTGCATAGACTTTAAGGATCTTAACAAAGCTTGTCCTAAGGATTGCAATCCGCTACCGGAAATTGATCTCAAAGTTGACTCCCTCACCGGTTACTCGTTCAAATGCTTTCTGGATGCATACAAAGGTTACCACCAAATCCTCATGAAGAAAGAGGATGAGGAAAAAACAGCCTTCCACACGGACAGAGGGATCTTTTGTTATCAAAAGATGCCTTTTGGTCTCAAAAATGCCGGAGCAACCTACCAACGACTCGTTGACAAAGCCTTTGCAGGCCAAATTGGTAAAAACATGGAGGCATACGTCGACGACTTGGTGATCAAAAGCAAGACGGAGTATCAAATGCTCGATGACATTCAAGAAACTTTCAAGAACCTCAGAAAAGTCAACATGAAGCTCAATCCTGAAAAATGTTCGTTTGGATTTGAGGAAGGAAAATTCTTGGGTCACATTGTCGGGAAACAAAGCATCAAGGCTAACCCAAACAAGGTGAATGCTGTCCTTGAAACCAAGCCACCAAAGACCAAGAAGGAGGTTGAAAGCTTGAACGGGAAGCTTGCAGCCTTGAAGCGTTTTACCTCAAAGTTGGCTGAAAGATCTCTGCCCTTCTACAAAATGCTCAAGAACTGCTCAGATAAGAAGGATTTCAAATGGACTGAAGAAGCTGAAGAAGCTTTCAACCAAATGAAGCAACATCAAGCTTCCCTACCAGATATTGCGGCACCAAAAACTGGGGAGTTAATATCGGTGTACCTCTCAATTACGGACGAGGCCATCAGTGCAGTCCTCACCATTGAGAGAGACAAGGCCCAGATACCCGTTTATTTTTTCAGCAAAACTTTAAAATTAGCTGAAACGAAATACCCTCCCCGTGAAAAACTTGCCCTAGCCCTAGTTCAAACAACTAGAAGGCTTCGAAGGTATTTCCAAGCACACCCCATACAAGTGGTCACCGACCAACCTATTAAGAGTGTGCTTGAAAAACCTGAAAACTCGGGGCGATTAGCCAAATGGGCCATAGAACTGGGTGAACATAACATCACCTATGTCCCAAGAAAAGCTATCAAGGCCCAAGTCTTGGCTGACTTCATTGTGGAAGTCCCAAACCAAACAGCCACTGAAGTAAACACTACCACCACTGAACCTTCCAACCCTGAAGCCTGGAAGCTTTTTACCGACGGGGCTTCAAGCGTTGAAGGGTCAGGGGCTGGGCTAATTTTGATCAACCCAGAAGGGTTGGAATTCACATATGCTCTCTGTTTTGATTTTCAGACCACCAATAACGAGGCTGAATACGAGGCACTAATAGCTGGTCTAAGGCTGGCTAAAGAAATGAAGGTTGAAAAGCTTGAAGTGTTCACAGATTCGCTACTAGTCTCGAGCCAAGTGAATGATAGCTACATAGCTAAAGAGCCCAACATGAAGAAATACAGAGAAAAATCTAAGGAACTGATGAGTACCTTCCAAGCATGCAACATCAAGCAGATCCCCAGATCTCAAAACAAAAAGGCGGATGCCCTAAGTAAACTTGCGTCTCTCACTTTTGCCCACCTTACCAAGAAAGTGCTGGTAGAAGTGTTGAAAGTTCCATCAATCAACGAATTGGAAGTTCAAGATGTGGTTACCAAAGAAGGTCCAAACTGGATGACTCCCATAAAAAAGTTCCTTAAGAATGGTGAATTACCCAACGATCAAGTGGAAGCTAAAAGGGTTGAAATCAAAGCAAGGCAATACATACTACAAGGAGAAACCCTTTACAAAAAGGGTTACCTTGCTCCCTTGCTAAGATGTGTCGGCCCCGAGCAAAGTAAATATTTGATCAAAGAAATTCATGAAGGTGTATGTGGGGCTCACTTTGGAGCTAGGTCGGTAGTTGCAAAGCTCATGAACCTTGGATATTTTTGGCCCTCAATGCATCGCGATACAACCGAAGAATTGAAGAAATGTGATGCTTGTCAGATTCATGCACCAATTCCAAGAAGTCCCAAGCACGACTTAGTCCCAATAACCTCGGCATGGCCATTCCATAAATGGGGAATGGACATTGTTGGTCCATTTCCCCCTAGCAAAGGAGGGGTAAAATTCTTACTGGTGGCAGTAGATTACTTCACTAAGTGGCCCGAGGTCAAACCACTTGCTAAGATCACAGGAAAGCAAGTCATTGACTTTGTTTGGGAGAACATCATCTGCCGTTATAGATTGCCGGGAGTACTTGTCACTGACAACGGAAGACAATTTGCTGAGAAGCCTTTCAGCATTTGGTGCAAGGAATACAAAATCGATCAGGTTTTTAGCTCAGTGGCTTATCCGCAACAAACGGTCAGGTTGAAAGAACAAATAGAAGCATAGTAGAAGGCATCAAGACAAGATTGGGAAGATACGAAAGCAACTGGCTTGAAGAATTGCCTAGTGTCCTATGGGCAATTAGAACAACCGAAAAACAAGCCATAAGAAAACACCTTACAGCTTAGTATTTGGATCCGAAGCTGTGATCCCTGCCGAGATAGGAGTTGTAACCCAAAGAATTGTCAACATGGATCCCGAAACAAACCAAAAAGAGACCATGTTGAATTTACAACTCCTAGAGGAAGCAAGAGATCAAGCCGCAATTCAAGAGGCCAAATACAAGCAACAGATGGAAGCTTACTACAACAAAAAAGTCAAGAACGAACGTTTCAAGCCAGGGGACCTGGTCCTCAGAAACAACGAAGCCAGCAAGAAAGAAAATCAAGGAAAGCTTGGCCCAAAATGGGAAGGCCCATACACCATCCTTGAAGCACACAAAGGTGGATCCTACAAGCTGGCTGACTCAGAATGCAAAAGGCTTCCAAGACATTGGAACGGCAAAACCCTGAAAAGGTTCCATGTTTAAACAGGAAAGTTTGGTTTGTATCAAAATGTATTTCAAGCAGGATTATGAATACCTTTTGTAAAAAGCAAGTATTGCTTAAATGAATGAAGTTGTTTTATCAAACTTGTCTTTCTATCCTAAGATCAGGTTGAGAACCTAGCAAAAAACTCCATGGCAAGGGCCATGTAAGGGGATGAGCTCCCAGGCCACATCGCTCAATAGGTTCAAGGGTTGAACGAGCCTATATAAGGGGTGAGTTCCTAAATCAATACAACTCCATGAGACTTGTTAAGAAAACATAAAATTGTCTCATAGACGGGTGTGAGCAGCCTACACCAAATGTTCCCTAAGCCTTAAAAATAAAATCCACAAAGAGGCTAAAAAACAAAGAAATAATAAAAAGGATAGGTGCTATATCTTCTTGTTAAAAATACCAAGGCTAAGTGTCAGCAGCACTGAACCCTTTTAGGTGTAAAAAACATAAGGGCAACATAAACTCGACAAAGACAAAGTTACAAAAAGACAAGGAAAATCTAAAAGAACAAAATCACTTGGACAAAAATCACAAAGGTACAAACCAAGTCAGGACACAAAACTAAGAAGCCTTCAAGGCTTCAAGCCACCCGGGTAATATCTCGAAACCTTAAAGGCTTCAACCTACTAACAGACAGCCAAAAGGCTTGGAAGGTTAAAAGCCAAATAAACTGCCTTAACCAAAAAGGCACGAGCATAAAAACACAATACAAGGAAAATAGTTAAAACATCATATCATATAAAAGAAAGCCCTAAAAGACTTTCAAACACAAGTTAGGGCAAGTCCTAATAACTTGCAAGCTTAACTACTGTTCCAACGGCCACAAAGGCCTTAAAACACAACCAACAGGAACCTTAAGGGTTCCTAATAACCTAACATTGTTCAAGCTAACATTACAAAACATAAATCGTTTTCAGTGCTAAGAAAGCTAGGAATCAAGCATCAACAGATTTGGAAACTCCAGAACTCTCGCCCTTGGCCTTCTTGGTTTTCTTCAGATTTTTAGTCTTCACACCTCCATCACCACCCACTGCTGAAGCCTCCAAGCTTGCATCCTTGGGAGCATCCGGCTGACCTGACAGGGTATCATCACTATCCCCCAAGTAGGATCTCTTCCTCGAAAGAGAACCCAAGATTTCAGCACAAACCTTTTCATTTAGGCCCTCCGGTTTCAAATCCTGTAACACAGCAAGAGGCTTACCAAAACAAGCAGACACTTGATGGATGAAAGGATAGGACAGCTTCTCCATTTGCTCAACGGAGCCTTTGAAAACATCAGAAGCCTCGGGACGAAACAAAGGAGACTTCTCCAAAGGATGACCGGATTCATGGAGCTTATAACCTGCAATAAGACCTTGGTGCTTTCCCAAATTGAGTAGTTTAGTATAAACATCACCAAGAGCAGAGTTAAACTCTTTGGAGTGCAATAGATAGGTAACCACTTGGTGGAAACCCTGCTCAATGAGCCATTGGTCATCCCCAGTAGCCTGAGCAACCAAAGCCTTCAAACCATCCTTCTCTTTAGCAAATGCCTTCTGTTGCACAGCCAAGGTCTCCCGGTCAGCTTTCAACTTCAATAAGTTAGCCTCAAAACTCTTTTTCAAATCACCCATCTCAATCTCATGCATCTTCTTCAAATCACTAACCTTCTTGTCCCACGCTGCTTCTTTCTCGGCAAAACTAGCTATCTCCTTTTTCATCCCAGCCATGGAGGATTTCATTTTATCCCTCTTCTTGGAGAATTCTTCATATTCCTGCATTCTTTGACGAAAACGGGCAACGCCTTGAGGAAGCATAGCAGCAAGGTTGCAAGTACTCAAAATCATGTGGGACAACATCAAGTCATCATCCATCCCAGCAATGGTCTTGTGCACTAAAGGAGGAGCAATGTGACTCAGAGCGTCCTCACAGACAGCAGCATCTTTGAAACTGTCATCATTCTTCACCGACCAAGTAGGCACATAAATCCCTTCCGGATCCAACCCTTCAACGTCCCTGCTTGAAGATTCCTGAACAGGGGTGGCAACAACCTTCTTGCCTGAAACCTTTTTACCATGAACAACCAATTCCTTATCCTTCTCAGCACCTGCTTCACCACCTTGATCTTCCGAAACTTCAATATCATCACTCAAGTCCACTGGTTCAGTAGAAGTGGATTGAGGACCAGCCTTCAACAACCGACGAGAAGATCGGCGGGTTGAAGACTTGGGAGCAGTAGACTTAGAAAAACCCTTGACAGTGGCAGCACTAACATAACCTAAGCCCTCAAACCTTTGATCAACAGTTCTAACCACAACATTCTCACCAGGAACAGACGGAGCATCCCCAAATACAACATCAGAAGTATCGTCGCTCTTAATAAAATCCAAAGCAGACATGACTGCAAAAAGCAACAGCACATAAGTCATAAGTTAAGAAAATCATAAAGAGGACAAAAAAGGAAAATGCATACCCATGCCACTCCTCATAAGAACCGGATCCCGATCAACATTCCCCCAAATTTTACTAACCCCTAAAAGAACTAGTAAATGTTCAGGAAAGGGACGAACCCTCGAAGGGCACTCCCGAATGGCTTTGAGAAAAACATCATTCAATTCAGACTCGGAGGGCTCCGGATCATTAAGAACGGCATCCGGTCGCCTCTACACCATCTTGAATGGGACAATAGCATCGGAAACCCAGAAAAATCGATCCTTCCAAGCCACAAGCGTGGTAACCATGGACGAAATAAGGCATGAGTCGACTTTGGATGTTTCAAAAGTAAACCAATCGCCATTCTTAGCCAAACGAAAAAACCGGCGAAAGAGTAACAGGGAAGGATCATATCCAAGGGCACGACACAAAACCTCAAAATGCAAAACCCTAGCCATCCCCTTCGGATGAACTTGCCCAAAAGAAACCCGATAATACTCCAACAAGTTCAAAACAAAAAACGAAAAGGGATAACGAAGATTCGAAAACTCAAAATGACGGCAGTAAAGGGCAATCGAACCAGAGGTCGGTTTATCAATAGGAACATCACAAGCAGGAGCAGTTGGGTTAAACTTTCTATCAATACCATATTCCATACAAAATACATCTACCTCCTCTTGTGTTAACCGGGAAAAATATTTTGCTAAGTCCTTACGAGCACCCATTTTTCAAAACAGAAAATGAAGAATGCAAGGTGTAAAGGAAACCGAAACTAACCTTAGAGAAGGAAGGAAATGGCAGAAACTTGGAAGAATTATGAAGAAAATGGATAAGATTTGCAAATATAAAATAAATGTAAACCTACAATAGGGGTAATAATGGCAAACAGTAACTTCTGCAAAACCACCACCCTATCAACTGCCACACATCAATCAAATCAATGGTCAATAAATTAAAATTCAAATTTTAACCGCCTACAACCTTTCAAGCCTTCAAGCAACGAACCCTTGAAACCTTCAGTCAATAAAATACGCACATAAAAGTCAGAAGTCTTTGAGCTCATCACCCAAAAACCTCTGACTTGGGGGGCTGATGACGGGGGTAGCCCAAAGACTAAATAAAATGACTAAATATGTAAACGCTCAAATGGTTAAACGGTTCAATGGTTGAAAAGCTGTGAGATGGGAAAAGCAAACAGTGGCCAGTCACATCCGGAGATCGCTTCACCAACCCACAGCCGCAAAAGCAAAGCAGGTCTGCACAATGCACGCTATTATCCAGGGGTCAAAAGGCTTTAACCCCCGAAAGGGCAAGCCCTCCACTGCAAGCAAGGTTACTAGTCTAATACATTCTACTTCGGGAGATGTCTTCTCTTATAAATTGACACTTCATTTACTTCAGAAAACATCTCCTGGCCAGCTCTGATTCTCTAATCTCTGGTCATTCACATTGAGTGCTTGTTTCATGCAAGTCACTCCCTTTCACATCCAACACACACATTCTATTTGCTCCTTCATCCGAATCTGAATATAATTCAGAGGAGGATCCATAGCAAATAACAAAAACTAACTAGTGAACCTCCTTCCGCGTTTTGCAAACGTGAGGGGACCCCACGACCTGCGTTAGGCAAAGTTGATCCCGTCAACCCTTTTGCCTAACCAGCCCAGCTACTACCGTTGGTCTTGTATTTGTTGCATCAACAAGTGCTGTTCACCAAAACAATTCTCATAACAAGAACCACATGTTGTCTGCTAGCATACCAAAAAAAGGAGAGAACTAAATAGCTCTTTACGAATAAGTGTTCATAATAATTAATGTAATTCACTTGTCAAAAATTCTAACAAAAAAATTGATATGGCCAACGAGAAGAAAAAATCTCCACCTGTTGAAGAATTTCAACGAAAAGAATTCCAAGGTCCTCCCTCCACATTCGACGATATATCGTGATATTAACTACATAGCGTGAAAGCCCTATTTCACGTCTGATCATATGGAATACACCATCCCTTGCATGGGGCATTTGGGATGGAACTTGTGGTGTAAATAGGGGGGAGGGGACACTATACAATTTTAAGAATAATTTCATCCATGCTAACTTGTGTCACATGACCAAAAATGTCCCTTTATCATGAGAACTACTACTCATGGTTTAAGTATTCTATTTTTAAGATGGATAATTTAGTTGTATTATTATTTATCACGCAATGTTTGGTAAGTGATTGGACTCGAGTCGAGGCTATATATCATGACTTCAATCGTTGGAAATTGCATGGGTAGGATTTCGCAATCAGAAGGTAAAATGGACCCTTTGATTGCTTTTTTTCCACATTTTTAATCAATTTTTAATTAATTTATTTTTATGCTTGAACAAGTAATTAGAAAATCAATAAATCATATGATTGACGTAATTAACACTCCCTTTTCGTGCCGTTATTGTAAAAAGAGTGAATTGCAAACATTGTCCTTTATCTTTATACACATTTACAGGCGGGGTCCTTTATGTTTAAAATTGACGAGTTTTATACTTGTTGTTTCAAAATCTTGCACTGTATGTCATTTAACCCTAACCTAGTTATTTCTTTCTGTTAAATTATTTCACACAAGGGTAATTTAGTCTTTTTACCGGTTTATTTAAAAAAGCTAACAGATAAAACAAAAATAAATATACAGAATAAATAGAATATATGTATAAAACAAAAATAAATAAACAACAACCATATCTGCTTCTCTCTCTAGCTTTCTCTCTCTCTCTCTCCCTCTCTCTTTCTCTGCCTCTCCTCCACCGCCACCATTAACCACCAACAACCACCTCTAGCCACCACTATCCAACATCTGATATCTACTATCAATAGAAGAATCACAGCCTTCAGGAAAACCTCTTTTCCTGCTAAATTTCTCTTTCTCTGCCTCTCCTCCACCGCCACCATTAACCACCAACAACCACCTCTAGCCACCACTCTCCAACATCTGATATCTACTATCAATAGAAGAATCACAGCCTTCAGGAAAACCTCTTTTCCTGCTAAATTTCCCAACCAAACAGTTAACCGGTAGCATAGCTGGTGGTACCACGGTGGCGGCGGAATCTGGTAAGCATCTAGAGGCGGAGAAGGGTGGCGCCAATGTGGTAACGGTCCAGCCAGTAACAGGTTTTGTAAAAAAGGCCCTGCTTTCATCACTGCTTCCAAAAACTTCCCCTTTTCAGGTAATGCCTTGATCGAAAACCCGAATTTGTGCTCCGAAAACTGTGTGGGTTCGGTTACAGGCGATGGGTGTCACCAACTAAAATTTCACTTGATTCTGTCAAGATGAGTTATTGTTGAGATGTTGAGATTTAATAGGTAATTGTCGATTTTATGTTTGTTTATTTGATCTGGGTTTTAACTTTAATTTGAGTGTTCTTGTGTTAATCTGGTGATTTTAATAGGGGATTTGATATGGATGTTGATAGAGGAACTATTTATGGGGTTTAGGAGAGAGAGAGTTGGATGGGTTTGATTGTTAGTTGTTGCTGGTGGGTTACGGTTGGGGGGTGGTGGCAGCATGTGGTGGTAAGTGGTGGGGGTGGGCTGGATGGTGGTGGTAGATGGTTTATGGATGGTGGTGGAAGATGGTTTATGGTGGCCTGGATAGTAAGTATATACGTGTTAAAACTTTTTATGTATTTAAAGCGTTTGTTTTTTGAAGTCATTAACATAATTAGTCCCTTTAAAGGTTAAATGGCAAAAATGCCCTCATGTGCCTTGCACATGATCAAATTTAACAGAAAAAATTAACTGGGTTATGGTTAAAGGACATATAGTGCAAAATTTTGAAACAATAAGTACAAAACTCGTCAATTTTAAACATAAAGGACACCGCCTGCAAATGGGTATAAAGATAAAGGACAATCTTTACAATTCACTCTTGTAAAAACAAAAGATTTGTCCAATTCCTCGCTACATATAAGAGAGAGAAAAAGTTTACCCTCAAAGCTGTCGATATGATAAGAAATTGGCTAAATCCTTATAAGGTATGGGGGCATGGGATGGTTATAAATTACTACCTAGGATAATGGATGGTGTGCTATAGCACCCCTCTTAAGGACCATCATAGTTGACATAGATTAAACCATGACAATCATGTACCTCCATTTCCTTAATTAATTAAATATGGAGTTAAATGCCATTTTAGTCCATGTGATTTTGGCCATTTTTTTAGTTTACTCCAAATGTTTCATTTTTCGCCTGTGGGTCCAAAAAGGTTTCACCGTTGCCATTTTAGTCCACTGGGTCAACTTCATTCATTTTCTTCTTAACGAGAAGGGCAATTCGGTCATTTATATGTAATTCTGTTAACTAGAAGGGCAATTCGGCGGGCAATTCGGCCATATAAAATGACCGAATTCCCCTTCTCGTTAACAGAAAAAACGGATGAAGTTAACCCAGTGGACTAAAGTGGCAACAGTGAAACATTTTTGGACCCGTAGGCGAAAAATGAAACATTTGGACTAAACTGACAAAATGATCCAAACTACGGGGACTAAAATGGCATTTATACTGTTAGGAAGATGATTCATGATTATTTATTTTACACAAAATAAATTTAAAAAAAAACAGGATGGTGGTTTGAGTCATGACCACACCATATAGGATGGTGGATGAGAGTGGAGTGACATGGCGCTAAATGGAGGGTAATGATGGTCTTGTGGGTCATGACCACACCCTATACCCTAACTAATAATCATGAATCATCTTCCTAACAGGCATGGATTAGCGATCGGTACTAGGCATAAAAAATACCGGTATCGAACCATACTGTCGTGATTGAATTTCGGTATCAATTCGATGCCCATTTTGGTGTTTTTCAGGATCGATATTTTACCCACTTTTTACCTTTGAATACTGTACCATACCGGTATCGGTATGTAAGACCCAAGCTTACATAATTGAGAATTTATAAAAAACTTTTACATTTTATACAAACAATGCAAATAAACTTTTATACAACGGTTCGGGTTTAATAAAAGTATTCATAAGTGCTTAAAACACTTAAACACTTTAGCACATTAATACGTTCATAAAATATAAAACCCTTACAAAGTTCATAATTGATCCGGTTCGTAAAATAACGAAAATAAGTGGAAGCTTGAAATTCAGTTGTGTTCGGTTCGTCCATTAAGTTTGATCTTCATCCGTGAGGTCCTAGCTATCACCTATACACCAATAACAACTCATAACTTAGTTATTTGGTGCTTAGACTTGTATTTATAACCCATAATAACAAATAAGCAATCAAAATTAGTTTTGGAAGGCTCGCCGTAGGCTACGGTTGGTGTACTGTAGCTTACGGCATACAAAAACAACTTGGACAACAGCTCTGAACCGTAAGTTACGGTTGGAGACCGTAAGTTACACTTGGAGACCGTAGGCTGCAAATTTTTCAGTTTTGGTCCTTTTTACGAAAACGGTCGTAACTTTCAAACCGTTTAACCTCACGTTTCTTCCTATGTGATCGTAATTTGGTCCTCTGTCATTTGAACTCAAAATCCACCATTTGGATTAAAAAATTTCATCCTATAAACCTTCGCTTAATATTTATTTATGAAATTATTCGACTCGTTTCAAGATTCGAGCACTAAGCTCAAATCTCACTTATTCTTTCCGTACCTCCTATTCACACACTAGGATTTTCATTTATCTTCCACCACAACTATATTTGTGGTGGATTTCATATGATAAAATCTTATTTTCCGAATTGTACTCTTCGGTTTGAGAATTTACGAAAAAGGCCCATTACGAGGCTTTAGACCAAAAAGGCTTATACCTTTCACTTTTACACTTATCAAAAGGATTTACTCGATAATAAAACTTATTTTCGAACTAACCTTATGGGTCGTTTGCCTGGTTTGCAAATTAGAGGGCATTTTGTTCAACTTTAGTCCTTTCTACGACGGAGGACTTTTACAAGCAGATTTCGACCAAGTGAGCATCTTTAATCAGTATTCTAACTAAAAATCATTATGTTCTTAAGAACATAATATCGGCTATTCAAATCATTAAATATACTTTACCTTAGGCAACCCAATATCCACCCATGACATAATTAACTCTCATCGGACTTTAAGTCCTTATTGAAAGTTTGGCCCATTACATATACCTTCCTCGGGTCATAGTATTGACCAGTTTGTTTTACGACCTTGCACTAGTAATTGCTATTTTAATAGCAATGCAACCATACGCTATTTCCTTTAAACACAAAATTAGACAAGCGACCATTAGTTATTATTGTCAAACGGTGATAACATCACCATTTGACCTGTTTGGCCTAAATGACCATTTTACCATTATGAGATGGTATTTATTTACCATCTCAACATTTAGTTTATTTCAGTTTACACCATGTGATCATATTACTTAAGGTCGTTTCTTAATTCGTTCGACCCATTATGGCTTACACCATAGGGTGTCTTGATTCAAAATTCAATATTTATTTGTCAACTCGTGTCCGAATTACCATTTTACCCTTTTACCTATCGTGGTTTACACCATAAGGCAACTTTTCAAAACTCCTTGTTTATTTGTCATTACATGACTAAATTACCTCTTACCCTTTTCACCATCAAATATGGTTTATTACCATTTTCACTTGTTCCGACCCATAATGATTCGTGTCGGAACGTCATATTTCTAAATCTTATTCCAAATACCAACTCGCTTACTCTTAGTCAAATATATATAAATAGATGTACTATTTTAAGGATGTAAGCTTCACTTACCTTGAAATCCGATTATGTTATCCACACATATCAGATCCATTTGACCCGCTTCTTCCCAAGCTTCCACCTAGCTTGTCAAGCGTCAAACTACCTTTTTATCATTCGCAAAATGGCTAGATTAGTCATCATTTATCAAGACTATCTCACCTTACGGACTTTATATCAAAATTACAATCTGATCCTATTATAGGTCAGTTTGACTCAAACTGCCTATTAACGTATACAATTGCACAATTACGTTCAACAACTCATTTAGGCAATTTATCAAATGCCCGGTAGGCATTATTCTTAGGCTACCGCTTAACTACTTTTCTCAACAAGTTCATGAAACCGTAAATCATTAAACTAACATAGTCTAAATCATCGTATGGTAATCTATCAATATTATATAAAAACTTGGGATCGTTTCATCTCCACGATACAACCCATTGCTTCCCATGTATGAAATTTAACCGATTTTCAAACTTAGCCAAAAGCTTTGAGTATTCATATACACATTCATGATTTCAAGCAATCTATGAACATACATATAACATCAATTTCATCACATCATACAAACACCCGTTTCATGGTAAGTATCATATATTCAAACACATAGATTGTTCAAGTATCCTCATGTTACTATCATGTAAGATGATTCTAAACACAAGTTTATCATTAACTTCATCATATTATCAAAACCCATTTAACTAGGTGTGGTAATTCATCCAAACACCTAAATCATAGCAATTTACTCAAAATTCTCACTTAGGGTTTGTTCCTAAGCAAGTATACATCTCTATCTTACCTCAATTTCTCATATTCATACATGGATTGAAATCCATGAATTCTACCTTCATTCATAATATCACCAAATCCAGATTTTTGACATACCTTATAATCCTCTAGTCTAGGTGATCGATAATTGAGTTCATGCACGATTTGAAGATCCGTATTTGACCTTCAATTTGATGATTTGAGATGAACTAGGGTTACACCCTTTTTCTTTTCTCCCGAAGATCGACATTCACACACACTAAGTGTGTGTTATGTCTAATTTCTTTGTTTTAAAAACTCAAGTTTCCTTTTTGACATTTTAGGTCCCTCAAGTTTAGTTTTTGTTCAAACCCCCCATATAACACCTTCTATCAATTAACCATTATTATAACTAGGTTTAGATTCTAGTCAAATTACTTAAATTTGGGGTATTACAACCGGACTCAATTTAAGTCCCACTCACCCGAGCCTTTTATAAACTTTTACTTACTACAAAGTATTTGTTCTCTTTAACTGGTGTTAGCTTTGATTATTTAAAATCCTATCGATTATCCGGTAAATCTCTTACCACTGATGGTATTTTACTAGTTCTTTAATATTAACGGGGTTTAATTACCAAACCCATTTTTGGGGTGTTACACGGTACTGGTACCGAACTGTACCGCACGCTTTCTGTACATGTGCAGAGAGTGTCGGATCTATGAACTTTTTCTGGTGGGTTTGTTTTAATAGATTCTAACTATTTTTTCCCAAAAGGTTCTCACTAATTTGTTTCAATATTTTCCCAAATCGAGCAGGTTCATGTAAACCCACAAAACAAGGTTCGATTCGCCAATGGATGCTATTATCCATTTTTGATGATTTTCGAGATCGTTACTTTCGGTACCCGTATGGAACCGAACTCATCCCTACTAACAAGGAAAGTGAAATGCTCTTGTTTATATATATATGTGTGTGTGTGTGTGTGTGTGTGACAACTCACACGTTCCGTTTCATACCACTTCTAATTATGATGTAATCCCGTTAGATAATATGTGACGTTAATATAAAAAGGGTTTTATATTCAAATTATATGTGGAGGTATGTTATTGTTGTAATTAATATTGTTATATATATATCTTCGGATAATATGAGTTGCATGTTACTTCTTCACTCGCACAAACCGATTAGTCGCACTTTGCATGGAGATCATGCACTTTTCTCCGGCTCACACACCTCACACTCGATTGGGCTACTCAACCTTGAATCTGTTAAGCCCAATTAAAGGCCCAAGAGTCAACCCCAGTCCCTACTATTTGCTCTAGTCCAGTTGCACACTTGATAGGAAATGCACACATGGGTGTGCGACCATATTTAATGTTGGTATAAATCACATCAGCCGACATTCAAGGGGTTTTTGGCAACAAATCATTCCCCACATCAATCCCAAGAACATTCCTTTTACCCTCACTCTCTCACTAACTCCTCTCTCTCTAAAATCTGCAAAACAAAACCATCTCCATCTTTCTTGGAGACCTCCGGCAACACCTGTGCACTCCGATCACTCGACGAAAACTCACACTTCCTCATCCCCGAACTTCGTTTCCATTTCGTTATTCAGCATGCACACTATTTCAACTCCGAATCCAGGTTAGAACACAAACATTTTTGAGAGTGGTGTTTGACGATGATTGTAGAGAATGATAATTCCTTGCCTTCATTCATCATAAAATTCTCTATATAAAGTTAAAACGCAATCTCCTATTTATGGAGATAATTGATAGCAAATTCACCTGCAAGAATGGTCATGAGCTGTTGACGTAGTTGGTCAGAAGAGGTGGCGAGAATGATATCGTCCACATATATGAGAAGATAGGCAATATCACGACCATGGTGGAGAACAAAATCAGTGAATCGTTGATACCAAGCCCGGGGTGCCTGTTTGAGACCGTAGAGGGATTTCTTTAGACGACACACATGATAGGGGAAGTCCCGATGGCGAAATTCCATTGGTTGATGCATGTACACAGTTTCCTACAAGTGGCCGTGTAGGAATGCATTGGTAACATCCAATTGGTGGATCGGCCAAGAGTTAGAGAGGGCTAGAGTGAGGACCGTCCGTATAGTGGTTGGCTTGACCACCAGACTGAACGTTTCACCATAGTCAATACCAACCTGTTGACTACGACCATCACATACCAACCTTGCTTTGTACCGTTCTAGAGAGCCATCAGAACGAAATTTGTGTATAAGAGCCACATACTACGAATAATATTCATGTCCGAGCGACGTGGTACTAAATCCCAAGTCTCATTTTTAATAAGTGCACTAAATTCGTTTTGCATAGCATCATACCATTCAGGTGTGGACAAGGCAAGGTAGGGAGTTTTCAGAATCGGAATAATGGATGCGGTGGTAAGGTTGAAAAGTTGTTTAGGCTTGGTGATCCCGTCCATTGCGCGAGTACGCATGGTACGAGTTGGTGGCTGTGGGACGGGGTGAGGTGAGGACGGCTGTGTTGAGGATGGTGATGGCTGGGGCGGTTGTGGGGAGGTCGAGTGGGGGGGGGGGAGGAGTGGTCAGATGTGAGGAGTTAGGTGGGAGATGGACGATATGGGCAGGGTCAAGTAGATGGGCTGGAGATGGGCTTGAAAAAGGCCCAAGTGAGCTGGGCGAGTGAGGAGAGGAGGAGAGGGTAATGGGCTGTTGATGCGATAAGGGTAATGGGCTGGCTGAAGTCGGGGTTGGGCCGGATGAGGGTGGGTCGCTGGTAGTGAGAGGGTAGAGGTCTCCCAAGCTATTGCATCGTAGGATAGGTTCCTTGGTCTTGAGATCCTTCACAAGAAAACCAAACGGATCAAATTCAATAGAAAGTAAGTTGTCTGTCGTTAGGCGACGGACAGAGATAAGGTTTTTGATAAGGTTAGGGGCATAAAGAATGTTGTTAAGTTTGAAAGGCAGGAAAGGTGGAGGTAAAGTTTTGTTGCCTTGTCCAATTACGGGAATGGTTGAGCCATTTCCAACGATTATTTGTTTGTTTGTGCAAGTGTTAAAAACAGACGGGGAAGTCATACCTGGTTGCTCCATGTGGCCGGTGGCGCCAGTGTCCATATAACCAACTGGATCGGATGGTTGACTCAATGAGAGAGTGTAGAGAGCCTGTGCAATATCAGTCGGCGTCGGGCTGTAAGTAGCCATGTGGGCTTGCGACGGCCGTGGGCCCAGAATTCCTTGTGAGCTATTCGGCCTGGGAGTTGAAGGATATGGGCACGGGGTGGTTGGTTGAAAGCTGGCCCGTAGTTGGTATTTAGGAGGGAGGCCCATTGAGAAGCGGCCCAAGAATTCGGAAAGACGATGTATGGCTGCTGATTTTGGGCCGATGAAGAAGGTTGTCCCCTGGAGCGGTTTGACTGGGAGGATGATGAGCGTCCCCTACCACGCCCCCGAAAACGACCACGGCCATGAGTGGCGTCTGAAGGTGGCTGGCCGGCGGTGGTGTGAGATGCAACCGAAGAAGAGCGGGTTTGGCCTTGAGTGTGAAGGATAGTTGCGGCTTGATGAGCCGAATGAATGGCTTGATTGGCTTTCGTGGTTTCATTCATGCACAACTGAGACCGAACCTCGAAGAAGGATGGCAAGGGCTTGGTGTTTTGGAGTATGGTGCCGATGGTTTCGTATTGTTCGGTTAATCCGGCAATGGTTTGCAACACAAGATCTTGTTCATCAACCGCGGCATCGACATTGTTCAACTGATCGGCCAAGACCTTGATTTCTTGGCAATATTCATGCATGGAAGAGAAATTTTCAAGGCGGGTGTTGGCAAACTTCTGTTTGAGATAAAGGGCTAGGGTGGCTTTATTGTCTTGAAAAATATTTTCAATGGCTTTCCATGCATCATACGCAGTAGTGCTCTTTTTTATGACATTTTTCAGAAGACCGGGAGATATTGTACCATATATCCATTGGAGAACGATAGCGTCAAGACGTTCCCAAGAATCGGCGGCAGGAGGAGCCGATTGCTTTTCCTTATCAGACGAAGAGGCGGCGATGGGTGGGTCACGTGGCTTGAGATGATCAGCCACGAGAAACGCCGTACAATGGATTCGGAAGAGTTCCGACCATGTGTTGTAGTCAGCAGCATCATTATCCAGAGTGATGGGGACCGAGGTGCGAATGTTGTTAACCGTGACAGCCGGGTGGAGTTTGTTATCGGCCATGAAGAAGTCAAAGGAGGGCAGCGGTAAGAGTGCAGCAGCAGGAAGAGGGCAGCGGCAGTTGTGATTGTGCGACGGCAGGAAGGTTAGCGGCGGCAACCAAGGGTTTTAGGGAAGAAGAAATTAGAGATGATCTTTTTAGGGTGATACCATGTAGAGAATGATAATTCCTTGCCTTCATTCATCATAAAATTCTCTATATAAAGTTAAACGCAACCTCCTATTTATGGAGATAATTGATACTCATTAATACAAAGGACACAGTAATTACAATACTATAAATATGGTGTCTATTAATGATGATTCTGGTAAACTAGCTTGAATAATAATAATGATTCATGTTGACGTTATATGTGTTAATGTGATGAAAGGGTAGTATGATACTATTAGAGAATCATATGTTAGCTTGTTAATAATACAGTTGTGTGATGAAATGATATTCAAACATTTCTTTTTTCACATCGATGTTTTGCTCTGTTCATATTAATGTTGAAACAAATAGAAAGTCATATGTTTGCCTAGTTCATATTGATGTTTGTGATACTGGGTTTTCTTTGAATGTACAACTAAACGTGCTCAGAGTATAACTTGATGATGCATGCTTGAATGGTTAGTATTAAGGAAAGATATTGTGCCATTAGGATGATTGTTTGTGAGTAAAACAGTAATGTCGAAATGATGAATGACGTAAATTTCTGCTGAAATGATGATAATGATGATTTCTGTTGAGATGATGATGAAGATGTGCTTGATATGTGAACCAATTAATTGTATTGAAAGATAAAAGTGATAAAGATAATGATTCATGTTAAACGATTCTTGCTAATGGTTTCATGGAAATAAGGATGAAAGAAACTGTGTAAATAGAGAAGATGATGAACTGGGTTTCTTTTTGGATTGATTGAATATTAAAAAAGGGGTTTGTCTTATCTGTTTGATCCTAGTATGTGTGATGTTAGGTGGTTATGGAATGTACAACCTTATGAGCTTAGGGTACAACACTAGAAAACATGTTGCACACTATTATGAACATGAATAACCGTATAGTGGGCATGATGTGGGGGCCACCCACATATAAAGCTTGACCGGACACTAAGAATGTCGGCCCCACTGCTGCTCCTTAAACTTTTGAATTGTCGCACAAATTGTTCCAACCATACCCTGATCTTTTTCAAACATGCAAACACAAATGGACCTCACATGTTGGGCCACATGAGCCCAGTTGGGCCACACAGTGGTGCAAACCCATAATTTTTGGAATAAGCCGCACACTGATTGGTCATATTCCTAATTATATTTCAATCGCACACTTGAATTAAGTTGTATGGTTCACTTTTGAACATCACTGTTGGGCTACCTAAATACATTCGGGCCACACACCCGGATTATGTTGGGTTATGTTTCAGCAGTCGCACACTCATGTTTTGGGTTGTGTGTTCGTTGGGCTGCACACTTGGGCTGCGTATATTAGATCCATGTTCATCAGTCCGCACCTTCGACACTGTTTTCATCTACTTTGTGGGCCGCTACTATTGTAACAATACTTGTGCAAACCTACTTGCGTAAACATACTTGTGGCGCACAAATACATATTTCTTATTATTTGTACACTACTTGTGAAATATGTGTCATACGTGAATTCCTTGAATACGGTCCTAACATTGGTAACTATAATAGGACGTGGTTAACCAAGCTAGGGATAAATATATTATCTACTGAGCAACCTAAGGTGAGTTCACACTACATCTAAAAGCATGCATTCCCGGTGGGTTGGTGTCACACCCCAACCGATGGTGGAAACATCGAGGCGCGGCACTAGGCGAACCAGATTGCTCAAGAGATCCATAACAACTATTATAAGGCAATATTTAAACGGTTAATTGTCCTATACCAATCAACAATATCCCACAAACAATTATTACAGACAGAGAGTCTCAAGAATAAAACAATTCCGACAACCTAGATTTTTCTATTTGGTGTAGTTTCTAGACTTCCTATCTTGATACCATAAAAGATCAGCATACATAGCATCCTAGACACCTGTCACATACGTTAAAATAAAGTCAATACACGGAGTGTAAAGGTGAGTACACAAGTTTAATAGCATATAGTATAGCGAAAGCATTTACGCATAACCAGCATGTAACATGTAGGAATGTGGAGCAAGTAAGCTATCGACAATGACATGTACAAAAGACATGACTGCGAGTTGTAGAATGCGCAACACATTATCACCACCATAACCATGTGAAGTAAAACCCTTAACAACTTCTGTCCACGACAGGTGCTGAGTCCAAACTATAGTACTATCGTTGCTAAGGTGTCAGGCAACAATCAATGTGTAAACATAACATACAAGTATTCATTGAGGCACGTATAACATGCGAGAGCGGTTAGCGTTTAAAAGTGTTTGCATTGTGCGTTGATGTGATTTGATATAGGTAACATATGTAACACCCAAAAGTACGTTAAGCGAAAAAGGGTTCGAGTATACTCACACTATATGTTTAGTAAATAAACACGATCTTGGATTGAAGGGAACACGTGGGAGATTAGCCTGATCATAGAACGATAGCGTAAGTGTTGAACAGCGTGTAAACAAGGCGTCAAACGAGATAAGTGTCGAATGGTGAGTCGATCAGATGGTCATCCAGACGGATGGTCATCCAGATGGATGACCATTCGATCGGTTGGTCATTCGATTGGGGAAGTGTGTTTATGAAACTTTTGAAATTTTCGTTGTAGTATAAATCAAGTCATTCGATCGGATGGTCATCCGGATGGATGGCCATTCGATCGGATGGCTATTCGATTGAAGTGTGATATTCTTTGAAGTTTTGTAAATTTTTTTAAGTATTGAACATACTGATAAAGGGCGAGTCACCTGTTGAATAGTCATTCTATCGGATGGTCATCCGATCGGATGGCTATTTGATCGACGATCAGATGTTTTGTAAAATTTTGTAAAATTTTCTAAGTTAAAAGTTTTGAGTTTAATGGAGACGGGATGACGACGTGTCAAACAATGGAAAACCACACTAAGCCCAGCTCAGTCGATCAGATGGGAACCACCGCCTAACTGTTCTTACGGAGTTTCATGTTCAACCCGTGAGTCGGTCTTCTCTTCAGTGGAAATCCGTTCTCAGACCGGTTCTCAACTAGAGTATGATTAGAGAGCCTGAACGAGTTCAGATTTCACCGGTTTTGTAAAGAAAGTGAAGAAAAGTTAAAGATCAGTTGATAAAGGTTTAGATTTTGTTAATATTTGTGTGAAATGATGTGGAAATCCTTTAGATCTGAACAAATCTTGATGAGATGATGTCACACTTCAGTGTTCATAAGAAACCGAGGTGACGTCACCTTAAAGCAGTCCAAATCCGGTGATTTCATGGTGAAAAGTAGAAATTTTGATGGAGAAGATGATGAGAAAGTGTGTGCTGATGATGGAAGTACAAGATTTAGGGTGAAATACTTACAAAATCACTTGGAATTGAGAGAAAAGTACTTGGAACGAGCTGGGAGCGTGTTGGTCGGATAAGGCTGTCACATCAGTGAACCGTTGATGTGACAGGTGGGTATTTATAGGTGGGAGGGAGAAAGGCGGTGGAGAGTTAAGTGAGTCGGATGGCCAGTCAATCGGATGGCCATCCGATCGGATGGTCATCCGGTCGGATGAGCATTCGACCGAGTGGTCATTCGATCAGACGGCGTGTGCGTGTTGGTTTTCCAACTTTCATTTCGTTCTTTGAGCGTTACGTAGCGTTTAAGCAATTTGCGAGTAAGCGATGCGATAGCATTGACAAGTAGTTACACAAATAACATAACACATAAAAAGCATAAAAGTAAATCTGCATCTCAAGTTTGCGATGATATTGCGTTGCGATTGTGTTTGCGAATAATATCCCAAAACATATACTAGGCACACACAAGTAAAGCACATAATAACACACACATAGAAAGGTACCAGTAGTTGCGTTTCGAGTTTGCGTTACGATTGCGATGTGATAGCGTTAAGTAAAATAACGTTTAGTTGTGATTTCTGCGTTTATCGCGTTGTTACTTCACTTAGTAGTAAATAGTAGTTTAAAATATCGTTAACCAATATATCTTTTATCGAATCACGAGTGTACAAAACAATAATTAAGCAAGAAAAGATAGATCTGAGCAATGACCTGACTTTGACTTTGACTTGTACTTTGACTTTCCTCGGAAAGTCGGGTTATTACAGCCTCCCCTACTTTAGGGAATTTCGTCCTGAAATTAAGGCGTAGGCGTAACGAGAGATGTGTGTATTTAGCTTTCATATCATTCTTGAGTTCCCAAGTGAACTCGGCACCGCGTTTGCCTTCCCAGCGAACCTTCACTATAGGAATTCATGAGCATCGGAGTTTCTTGGTCTCTCGGTCCATGATCTCTACTGGCTTTTCCATGAAGTGTAATGTTTCGTCCACTTGTAGATCCTCAAGAGGAACATGTAAATTCTCTTCGGGCTAGACACTTTTTGAGGTTCGAAACGTGGAAAGTCGGATGTAAGTTGCTGAGTTCCTCCGGTAGTTCGAGTCTGTAGGCCACTTTGCCATTTATTTCCAGAATCTTAAAGGGTCCAACGTATCGACGCGCTAGCTTACCTTTCTTGCCGAATCGGATCACCCCCTTCCATGGCGAAACCTTTAGGAGTACGTGATCACCAACTTCAAATTCAAGGGGCTTGCGGCGTTTATCGGTGTAAGTCTTTTGACGACTCCGAGCTTTCAAGAGATTTTCTCGTATCTGGAGGATCTTGTCAGTCGTTTCTTGTAATAACTCAGGACCGGTAATTGGCGCGTCTCCGATCTCGTGCCATACAATCGGCGATCGACATTTTCTTCCATATAATGCCTCAAAGGGTGCCATTTAAATGCTAGAGTGATAATTATTGTTGTACGAAATTATTGTTGTACGAGAATTCGACTAAAGGTAAATGCGAATCCCAATTACCACCAAAATCTATAACATACGATCGAAGCATGTGTTCAAGGGTGCGAATCGTGCGTTCAGTCTGACCGTCGGTCTGGGGATGGAAACGGTACTGAGATTAAGAGTAGTACCGAGAGCAGATTGAAAATTTTCCCAAAGGCGCAAGGTAAATCGACCATCACGGTCAAAGATGATATCATGAGGTGTCCCATGTCGACAAATGACTTCGTCGGTATAGATTCGTGCTAGTCGTTAAACCTTATAGTCTTCTCGTATTGTCTGGAAGTGGGCGGATTTTGTAAGATGATCAACGATAACCCAAATGCTATCGTGACCTGATGGTGTGTGAGGGAGTTTCGTAATGAAATCCATAGCTATATTCTCCCACTTCCACATCGGGATTTCGGGTTGTACGAGTAAGCTAGAGGGTCGTTGATGTTCAGCCTTGACTTTCGAACAAGTCAGGTATTTTGAAACGTAGAGAGCGATATCCTTCTTCATTCCAGGCCACTAATACCTGGTGCGCAGGTCCTGGTACATCTTGTCGGCACCGGGATGAATGGAATATAGAGACTTGTGGGCTTCAGTCAGCAAAATCTCACGGAGATTATTGCGACTAGGAATCCAAATGCGGTTGAGATAGTGAAAAATACCATTAGGTTTATTCACCAGTTGGTTTAAAGATCCAAGTAGCCGTTCTTCCTTCAAAGTGTTCTCGAGAAAACAGGCGTCTTAAGCGTCGCGAATTAGGGCTTCGAGGTTGCGTTGGGCTTGAACATTACGAACACTATGTAAATAGCATCGTCGGCTAAGAGCGTCGGCAACGAGATTTGCTTTGCCTGGGTGGTAGCGTTTCTCACAGTCATAATCGTTGATAAGTTCAACCCATCTGCGTTGGCGCATATTCAGCTCCTTCTGGTTCAAGATGTGTTGTAGGCTCTTATGGTCGGTGAAGACCGTACACTTAGTACCATAAAGGTAGTGTCGCCAAATCTTTAACGCAAAAACAACTACATCGAGTTTGAGATCGTGGGTTGTATAGTTCTTCTCGTGGACTTTGAGCTGACGAGAGGCGTACGCGATAACCTTGTCCCGTTGCATAAGAACATAACCAAGACCTAGGTTAGAGGCATCGCAATAGACTACAAAGTCGTCGTTTCCATCGGGTAGCGCGAGCACGAGAGCATTGCAAAGCATACGCTTGAGGGTTTGAAAGGCTTCCTCTTGTTCAGTTCCCCAAACAAAAGGCTTGTCTTTATGCATAAGAGAGGTAAGAGGAACGGTAATTTTAGAGAAATCAGCGATGAATCGACGGTAATAACCCGCCAATCCGAGAAAGGAACGAACTTCGGACGGGGTTTTCGGTGTAATCCAACTCTTAACTGCTTCAATCTTTGCGTGATCGGCGTCAATACCTTGACTATTGATGATGTGACCGAGGAATTGAACCTCCTCAAGCCAAAATTCACACTTGGAGATCTTGGCATCGAGGCGATTCCCTTGGAGAAGCTCGAGTACCAAACGGAGATGTTGCGCGTGTTCGGCTTTCGACTTCGAATAGATAAGGATATCATCGATAAACACGATGATGAAGCAATCGAGAAAGGGTTTACACACGCGATTCATCAAATCCATGAAAACCGCAGGTGTGTTGGTAAGTCCAAAGGGCATAACGACAAATTCATAAAGGCCGTAGCGGGTGCGAAAAGCGGTCTTAGGGATATCTTCCTCCTGTATTCGTAGCTGATGATAACCAGAGCGTAAATCGATCTTAGAGAAACACGTAACGCCTTGTAATTAATCAAATAAATCGTCGATTCGAGGTAAGGGATAGTGGTTCTTGATAGTAAGCTTGTTGAGTTCCCTATAATCGATGCACATTCAGAACGATCCATCCTTCTTTTTCACGAAAAGGACAGGTGCGGCTAAGGAGATATGCTAGGGCGTATGGAGCCTTTATCAAGTAATTCCTGGAGATGGCTCGAAAGTTCACGCACTTCGGACGGAGCGAGGCAATAAGGGGCTTTAGCGACAGGGTAGCACCAGGAATGAGGTCGATACGGAAATCAATATCACGAGATGGTAGTAGACCAGGTAAATCGTCAGGAAAGACAACTTGAAAATCATGAACCACAAGTACCTTTTCCATTGGCTTCTTTTCCTTCTCTGCTACTACGATGTGCGCCAAGAAAGCCTTGTATTCCTTTCGGAGATACTTGCTTTCCTGGATGCACGACAAGAGTTTAAGTTCCTTCGATAATACTTCACCATAAACACAAAGTTGGTCGCCATTAGCAAGAGAGAAACAAATCATCTTTTTGAAGCAAACGACTTCAGCACGATTTTCGCGAAGAAAATCCATGCCTACTATGATATCGAAACTACTGAGTTGCATTGGAATAAGGTCGATCAGGAAAACGTGATTGTTGAGTTCGAGAGTATAATCACAGAGAACAGAACTAACGGTGACGGTTCTTCAAGTGGCAATTTCTACATCGAACGTCGTTGGGAAGTTGGTGCATTTACCGTTTAGGAGCTTTTCGAATTCAAATGACACAAAACAGTTATCGGCTCCTGTATCAAATAAAAACGAAGCATAAATACCGTTAACGAGAAATGTACCATTGACAACGTTGTTGTCATTTTGAGCCTGGCGAACATTGATGTTGAATGATCTTTCGCGGGCTGCTTGTTGCTGTGGCTGCAGCTGCTGAGGCTGCTGCTGTTGCTGCGGCTCTTGTTTCACCACACGATTCGGACAGAGATTTGCAAAATGATTTGGGTCACCACAAGAGAAGCAGGCTTGTGCATGAGCAGCGGGAGCAGGAGATGCTTGGTTACCCTGAGGAGTGGGGAGTGGAGTTGGCAGTGCAGGAGGAGCTCGAGCTTGAACTTGCTGATGAGGACCAGTGCGATAGTTCGCGGTAAAGTGTCCATAGAGATTGCAGCGGACACAGAAACGACAAGCTATCCCAGCTAGGTGATGATGATAAGTACAAGTAGGGCACAGAGGATGAGGACCAGTGCACGCACGCTTAGCAGGCGGTGCGTTGGTTATAGGTGCTGCTACTTGGCGGTTCTGGTTCTGGTTGGGCTGGACAGGAACAACGTTGAGAGGAGTGGCGGTAGCTGCACAGTTCTTGTTGTTGCTACCCTTGCGTTTGCGTCCTTGGCGTGATGACTTCGAGACTTGAGGTGCGGCGGTTTCAGAAGCGGGAGTAGCAGTGACCTCGTGGAGATTCTTGCTTGAGGTCTTGAAATATCCAGCCAAAACTCGATTATCATTGATCTTAGCGGCAAGTTGGAAGGTTTCCTCAATGGTGGTAGGCTTAGCTGCTTGAACAAAATCGGCAACACAATTGGGTAGAGGTCGAATATACTTCTTGATTGTGATGTCAGGAGTTGACACTTGACCAGGACAAATGATACTGAGCTACTTAAAGCGAGCAGTGAGACCGACATTATCACCTCCTTCTTGCTTGATACCCCAGAACTCGTTTTCCAGCTTCTGGAGTTCATGTGGGGGACAGAATTCTTTCATCATGACTTCCTTCAGTTTCTCCCAGGAGAGTCTATAGGCTGCATCGTTACCACGTCTGTTACGCTCCGCAGTCCACCAGTCTAGAGCCCTGGACTGAAAAACTCCAGTTGCATTGACAGTGCGGAGGTTGTCTGGGCATCTGCTTTGATGGAGAATGACTTCAATCGAGTCAAACCACTGAAACATGGCGCTGGGCCCATCTTCACCAGTGAAGTCTTTAGGACCGCAGGCCTTTAATTGCTTAAAGCTGAACGGCGCTTTCGGAGAGTAGCTCTTGGATTCAACAGAGGAGCTGCTCTTCACCTCGTTGATCTCACTGATGATCTGAGGTATGACTTTGGCCATTTCCTTAGCGACTAGAGAAGCGATGCGCTTGTCATCTCTGCTTCTCTGAGTGTTTCAGCGAGTGTGAGAACCAAGGGAAGACATTGTCTGCAGCAGACATCGTCGTATGACTTAGGAGAGATACAATCGAATCTCGCCATACGGTGTTTAACCAACATACTTATTATTACTAGATAAAGCATCAGGAACACGTCTAACACATAGGCACATAGTCACGTAGGCACATAGTCACGTAGGCACATAAGCACGTAAGCACGTAAGCACATAGGAGCACATAATTCACGTAAACACATATTTTGCACATATTCAACTATATTTTGCATGTATTCACCTACATATTTTGCATGTATTCACCTATCTTTCAAGTTTCACGAGCGCGTTCGAGAGTTGCGAGTGCGAGTAGCGATAGCGAGCAGAGTAAGCGAGTAGCATAGCGAGTAGTATAGCGTGTGGGAGTTCATAATTTAGTTGCGATTTGTTAGCGTTTTGAGATAAGTGTGTAGTGCGAGTTGTGCGCGTTAAGTAAAGCGAAGAGCGGAAAGTGTATAAGTCTCCAAAATCGAAACACCTAAATATAAAACGCATAAAAACACATAAAAGCGATAAAGCGTAAAATTTGCGATTGCGGGCTTAGAATCGAAATTAGATTATCTCGAGTGTTCAGACATTGACTATCCAAAGTAATTCGACTATCCACAACGGCTTCGAGTACACGCTTCGGCCTATTAGACCGTGCTCTCTCACCGATATACGGTGAACGACACTCATCCTTTCGATTACTACGCGAATTGAGTTGTTGGGATCCATCGAGACTTTGGGAGAGTTTTGTAAAAACCAAATAGAGAGCGGAACAAGTCATTAAGATGCGGGTGTCACCCCTAACTTAAGGAATGTATTCCTGTTTGTGTGGCAAAATCACGAGATAGAGAGGGAGAATTTCATCGAGATATGGATTTCACTCCTGACTTCAACGAAAATTCTCGTGTTAATAGGAAAAATGCGCGTAGAGTAAGCGACTTCATTGAGAGTTCTCGGTTTTAACACCTAATCTCGACCAAATCACTCGTTGGTGTTATGCGAGTGTTTTCATAAATGTGTGTGTTGTGTCAGCTTTAGGAAAAGCAACGGTGAGTTTTTAGCCTAAGGAAAGGCTGTCTTTGCGCGAAGATGTAGTTTTAGCGAGTAATAAGAGTGAGCTCGTAGAAACCCCTACAGGGTTCGTACAAGGCGGTCTGTTGGTACTTAGACTATAGACTAGGTCAATTTCTAAGACATTGGACCCGGACTAGGTCGTGTCTTTCCTAATTCCCTATAGTTATGGCTCTGATACCAATCTGTCACACCCCAACCGATGGCGGAAACATCGGGGTGCGACACTTGGCGAACCAGATTGCTCAAGATATCCATAACAACTATTATATGGCAATATTTAAATGGTTAATTGTCCCATACCAATCAACAATATCCCACAAACAATTATTACAGACATAGAGTCTCAAGAGCAAAATAAGTCCGACAACCTAGATTTTTCTATTTGGTGTAGTTTTTAGACTGCCTATCTTGATACCACAAAAGATCAGCATACATAGCATCCTAGAAACCTGTCACATATGTTAAAATAAAGTTAATACATGGAGTGTAAAGGTGAGTACACAAATTAATAGCATATAGTATAGCGAAAGCATTTACGCATAACCAGCATGTAACACGTAGGAATGTCGAGCAAGTAAGCTATCGACAATGACAAATGCAACCGACATGACTGCGAGTTGTAGAATGCGCAACACATTATCACCACTGTGACCATGTGAAGTAAAACCCTTAACAACCCCTGTCCACGACAAGTTCTGAGTCCAAACTATAGTACTATCGTTGCTAAGGTGTCAGGCAACAATAACTGTGTAAACATAACATACAAGCATTCATCGAGACACGTATAACATGCGAGAGCGGTTAGCGTTTAAAAGTGTTTGCATTATGTGTTGATGTGATTTGATATAGGTAACGTATGTAACACCCAAAAGTGCGTTAAGCGAAAAAAGGGTTCGAGTATACTCAAACTATGTGTTTAATAAATAAACATGATCTTGGATTGAAGGGAGCGCGTGGGAGATTAGCCTGATCATAGAACGATAGCATAAGCGTTGAACAACATGTAAATAGGGCGTCGAACGAGATAAGTGTCGAATGGTGAGTCGATCAGATGATTATCCGGACGGATGGTCATCCGGACGGATGACCATTCGATCGGTTGGTCATTCGATTGGGGAAGTGTGTTTATGAAACTTTTGAAGTTTTCGTTGTAGTATAAATCAAGTCATTCGATCAGATGGTCATCCGGACGGATGGCCATTCGATCAGATGGCTATTCGATTGAAGTGTGATATTCTTTGAAGTTTTGTAAAATTGTTTAAGTATTGAACTTACTGATAAAGGGTGAGTCACTTGTCAAATAGTCATTCGATCGGATGGCTATTCGATCGGCGATCAGATGGTTTATAAAATTTTGTAAAATTTTCTAAGTTAAAAGTTTTGATTTTAACGGAGATGGCATGACGACGTGTCAAACAACGGAAAACCACACTAAGCCCAGCTCAGTCGATCGGATGGGAACCACCGCCTAACTGTTCTTAACGGAGTTTCATGTTCAACCCGTGAGTCGGTCGTCTCTTTGGTGGAAATCCGTTCTCAGATTGGTTCTCAACTAGAGTATGAGCAGAGAGCCTGAACGAGTTCAGAGTTCACCGGTTTTGTAAAGAAAGTGAAGAAAAGTTGAAGATCAGTTGATAAAGGTTTTGATTTTGTTAAGATTTGTGTGAAATGATGTGGAAATCCTTTAGATCTGAACAAATCTTGATGAGATGATGTCACACTTCAGTGTTCATAACAAACCGAGGTGACGTCACCTTAAAGCAGTCCAAATCCGGTGATTTCATGGTGAAAAGTAGTGATTTTGATGGAGAAGATGATGAGAAATTGTGTGCTGATCATGGAAGTACAACATTTAGGGTCAAATACTTACGGAATCGATTGGAATCGAGAGAAAAGTGCTTGGAACGAGTTGGGAGCGTGTTGGTCGGATAAGCCTGTCACATCAGTGAACAGTTGATGTGACAGGTGGGTATTTATAGGTGGGAGGGAGAAAGGCGGTAGAGAGTTAAGTGGGTCGGATGGTCATCCGGTCGGATGATCATTCGACCGAGTGGTCATTCGATCAGACGGCGCGTGCGTGTTGGTTTTCCGACTTTCGTTTCGTGCGTTGAGCATTGCATAGCGTTTAAGCGAGTTGCGAGTAAGCGATGCGATAGCATTGACAAGTAGTTACAAAAATAACATAACACATAAAAAGCATAAAAGTAAATCTGTGTCTCGAGTTTGCGATGAGAATGCGTTGCGATAGAGTTGCGATTGCGTTTGCGAATAACATCCCAAAACATATACTAGGCACACACAAGTAAAGCACATAATAACACACACATAGAACAGTACCAATAGTTGCGTTTCGAGTTTGCTTTGCGATTGCGATGTGATAGCGTTAAGTAAAATAACGTTTAGTTGTGATTTCTGTGTTTATCGATTTGTTACTTCACTTAGTAGTAAACCGTACTTTAAAATATCGTTAACCAATATATCGTTTATTGAATCACGAGTGTACAAAACAATAATTAAGCAAGAAAAGACAGATCTGAGTAATGACCTGACTTTGACTTGTACTTTGACTTTCCTCGGAAAGTCGGGTTGTTACAGTTGGGAACTCCATATATATTCCCGTTGGGATGGGAACTTCACATATTCCCGATGGATTGGGAATTTCACATATTCCCAGTGGTTGGGAACTTCATACACTAAACGAAATTCTACCATAAAATTCCATTTTTCACTTATACCGATTAATCATCGTGCGAGGTGGACGGGATACTAGTTGTAGCGCTATTAGGTTTGACAACCTCACACCGTGCCTCTGGAGGAGGACGGGCTTGAACTATTATCTAGGAATCTAGTCAATGACGGTAGACACTGACCAAAAGGGCGGAATAACAATTACGTCAAAAGTTTTAGTACTGCACAGTTTAGTGGTTCATTCATACGTATTTACATAAAAATGGGGTAGCTCTCCCTGACATGTGTTGATTACAATGGTAACATCATAAAATGATGTTTTGCTAAAACGAGTAGAACCTTTTCGAAAACCGTGAACTCGCCAACTTTATGTTGATGAACTACTGCATGCTTGCAGGTCCGTAGATGCTGCGCTGGAGTTTGCTTGGAGCGTTGTGGTGGTCGTCTAGAATCCGTTATCGGATTCCTACATTTGAGCTTATGTTTTAAAATACTTATGAACTTAATGCTTCTGCTAAAATTTTGAACTTTATTTTTGTTAAACTTGTTATGCTTTGGAACTTTATTTCAAACCTACTATGTTTTATACTTAAATGTCATGTCACCAGTCATATTGATGGTGGTTTTATTTTACTTATGATAAATGTTCATTGTGATTGGTGGCTTGATCCTGGGCAGTCACACGCCTCGCGGTGATGCTTCGTATGTGGAATTGGAGGGTGTGACAGATTGGTATCAGAGCCATCAGTTATAATGAACTTGGTTTTAAAAGAAAAAGTATTTTTAAGAAAAACCAAACTATAACGTATCCTACACTAAACGATCTGCGACGACACCACACTCCAAGTGCAAGACTCAACGTGTTAAGACTACTCAGCATAGGTGTGTGCCTACTTACTACTTGCTTATTTAAGACTACTCAGCATAAGTATATGCCTACTTACTACTTGCTTAGTGTATTACGTGATAGTGTACTTAGTGATACATTATACTACTTATATGGTTCCATTCTAAGCGATGCTTAGAGGCTTACGTGTCATAGTTAGACACCTTCTTATCTTGCTTCTCTCAAATCTTCCTGACGCCGTTTTCATACTGTGTTTTCTGGATGTGAAGACAATGAGCGGACGAGGAAGAGGCAACGTCAACATGACGCAGGATCAGTTGACGAATCTGATCATCACCATGGCTGCAACTTTGGCAGCCCACCCTGGAGGTATACTAGCTGATCTTGGACATTTAGATCCTACTCACGTATCTTCTTAATCATACTTAATTTTGTTCGCTTCGTTTTATGCGACAAGACAACCTGCACCCCCTCAGCCTCGCGTGTGCACTTTCAAAACTTTCATGGACTGCAAGCCTCTTACCTTCAATGGCACTGAAGGAGCTGTAGGCCTTCTTCATTGGATTCAAAAGACTGAATTGGTGTTTGAGATATGTGAATGCCCTACTGACAATTGAGTGAAATTTGCTACTGGTACTCTCGAAGGAAATGTGCTCTCCTGGTGGAATGCGTAAGTGCAGATGCTTGGATTGGACCGTGCCCAATGCCACTCCTTGGAATGATTTCAAGGATCTAATTAAGGAAGAATACTGTCATAGGGACGAAATCCACAAGCTGGAAGGTGAGTACTATGAGTTGAAGATAGTGGGATCCGAAATTAAAGCTTACACCAAGAGATCCAACGACTTGGCTACTCTTTGCCCCAACAAGTCGCAACCCGCGTACAAAAGAATTGAGCTTTATCTGAAGGGTCTGGTCCCTGAAATTCAAAGTTTGGTGACTTCCGCCAAGCTGTGAGTGCATAATGTCTATCACCTCTGTCAATCGTGCATTGTAGCAGAACCAAAATAAGACAATCTTTGAAGAATATTAAATATAGGGAAAAGTCCATCCAGATGGATGGAGGTGAGTCCATCCGGACAAATGGAGTTAATGAGTCAAGAGCCTTCATTTAAATCTTTCCCTATAAATAGTCCATGTTATGTTTCTTTTTAGAACTTTTTCCACTTTGTATTTTGGAGAGCTTTGAAGGTCTAGAGAGAGAAAGCAGCAAAGAAGGTGATTCAAGGTGAAAATCAAGGTGCAAAAATTCAAGACGTGATTTCAAAATGTCGAGAATGGAGGAAGAGTTTTACAACACATTTTACAACGCATTTACTTCCGAAACAACAACTGAAGCGACACCCGTAACAAAATCGCTTTCAAAGGTTATTTCAGAGTGCTTGAATCATGATAATGTTTACGGAAACCACCAAAAGCCACCAAAACTAATGAATATCGAAGATTATCACTGGTGGAGTACACGATTTGAAAATTGGGTGAAAGCATATGCATATGATAGCTGGATCATGTTAACGTTTGGATATGAAAAACCACGAAATGGTCAAAATGTATTAATAACATATTTTGTTTTTACTCCAACATGGTGAAACTTCCAAATCGATGTGGGAAGCATTGAAGCTGAAAGCAGAAGGAGGAAAACTATAACAACCCCCCAAAATATTTTCTGACACCCCTAATATAATTAAAATGTCCATATATATCTTAAAACATACCCCGTATGAGAAAACCAAGCCTAGAATACCTTTAATTTTTCAAAAATAAGATAAAAACCTGAAAATAGGCGCTCGCGTGCCGCGTAGCCCTTGGCTACCTCCTACGCGGGGCGCGACAGCCAGTAACCAGGGCGACACCCTGAGCTGCCACGTGGCAGCAACGTGTTGGACCTAGTGCGATGACCGGGACAAGCTAGGCCCTACTACCCCTATGTCACGGGCCTCATAAGGAGACCTTTGTGTCTTCGCGGGCCACGAGGAACTGCAAATCAGGCCCTATAAATAGGAGGCATCGGCTGTTCAGTCGAATTCGCTCACAACAATTTTCTCTCTTGAATTTTCTTATAGTATAAGCTATTCTCGGGCATAATACCCCTCTAAATAACGAATTTCTGCCCCGTTGTAAGTATCATAACCCCGGTTACGTATTAGATACGCTGCCCGATTGATCCAGGGTTCCGTAACGGCTGTCGTGGTTCTGCCCGACGTAGTTGTTGGAATGCCATCTCGGGGAGGGTATTACTAATGTAAATATTGGGTTATTATACTAACACGTGTGCATTTGTGTAAATTATAGATAATCACCAGGAAATCCTTAAGGAAAACCCAAAGACAGCAATGTGAGTAATCTCCTTTTTCTAAACTGTTTTTACAAAACCCCACTTAATTAATGATATATTAAACAGTGATTGAGTATTTGTATTCTACAATTATCATCGGTATGTTGGGGTTTTTTATACAAAATTTGTTACTATATTGTGAGTAGTAACATGACCACAAATCGGGTTGACAGTACCGTGGCGGTAATTAAAGTAGATGGAAACAAATGTAATTGCGCGACCGCCCTCAATATTGTACAATGGTTTTTTTATAAGTCTTGATTAAATTGGGATTCACTCACCAATATTTCCCACTGACAAAATGTTTTTAAATGCGTTTCAGGTAACAAAATGAGAAAGCCAAATAGAACCCAGCTGGACAGCACTGAAGGCTTGGAAAAGTGGCTATAAAAGCTAACTAAAATAAAGAGATGTTTTATTTAAATAAAATAGGGTTTATCCCTATAAAAATGTGTGTACTTGAAACTTGGGCATTTCCCATGTGTTTAATGTTATAAAAGCGTGGTATTTTACTCTGATAAAATATTTCTTAACTACGATCCTGATGTAATTTCCGCTGCCAAAATGATAAACACCGATACCACCAAAACTGGCCGCGGCTGCCCGTTCCCGAGGAGTTAAGGGACGGGGGTTGCGACAGAAGGTGGTATCAGAGCTAAGCCACTGATTCAGCCACAGAAGTGTTCTGCTGACACCAAGATATTATTCCAAATGTTAGGAAATAAATTACGGAAGTACGTGCATATCAGTATTTTATTGTTGTGTGTTATTTGACTATTTGTTAGTTTACAGTATGAGCGACCAAGGACCTTCCGACGCCTACCATCAATTGTCCAGCTTACCTAGAAGCGAAGGCACCTCTTCACAGCCTGCCCTCTCAGGGTATTCAGCTGACAATGAAGATGGGATATTCGTGTTTAAGGCTCAGTCTAAAGAGCCATTCCCTCCTAAAAAGAGAGGATGGTTCAGTAGAGGAGCGCATGAACGTAGGAAAAGAATGAAAAAGTTGCAACACCAGCGAGCTTTAGCAGCTGTTAAAAGAGAATCAGATGCTCATGCTCAGCATATGCTCAATAGGAGTTTAGCAAATTTTCATATCCTAGCAACCACAGCTGCCGACCCTAACCTTGAGCAACTCATAGCACCTCAGCCCTTACCACTATTTCCCGAACAGCCAATGGAAATCGAGAACAAACCAGAAAATCAAATCCCAATACCTGAATTCAACCCAGCTGAGATACCTAGAATACCAACACCCAATCCCTTAGACCCAGACTACGACCCGTGGTTAGACGGCCATAGGGACTTCCAGCAACGCTACCCAATACCAGAAGACACACCTTTGCCAAACCTAGCAGCCTACCCAGATTTGGACCCTCTAGATCCCTACTACGACAATGACCCATACATCAGGGAAATTCTAGAGAATCCTTATCCTTACCAAGAACCCATGCCGCAGTTCCCAAACCCAGTAACAGCCCCTGCACCCCCAATGAGTGCAGAGAATGTGCAGGAACTCCGAACCTTTGGTGAGGAGATTTTAGAAGGTAGTGAAAGGATGAGGCAGATCGGAGAACGACTCGTCTGAAAGCATGACGAGCGTAATATGGAGTTCTGGATGAACCCATATAGTAATAGTGATGGTAGTAATATTAATAATATAATAATAATATATAATATGTGTGTATATTTGAAAAAAAAAACTAGACAATAGCTACTGATGCCTAATAATATATAATATGTGTGTATGTTTGAAAAAAAAAACTAGACAATAGCTACTGATGCCTAATAGTATTGTAATGTTATATTCCAGTTCTAGTTTGTATTAAATGCATAATATATAAGAAAGAGTAAGTCGCAATGTTCGACGATTTTGATCAATATGCGTGTTATGTGATTGTTTATATTAAATATTATCTTGTGATATTAATACATGACAAATGTTTAAAATTCAGATGGATGAAGAAGTGAATCAAGAAAACCCGAATAATAACCCGCAAAACTAGAATAACGATAATCAGAACAACAATAACAATGGAAACCAAGTGGATAACAGTGCCATCCAACACATAGTGGCACAAGGAATAATAGATGCAATGCCATATATTATTCAAACAGTCAGGGAAGCTGATAATAAAAGTATCTGTGATTGTAAACGACCCATTGAACCAGAAAACAGCGTAAACAATGGACCCATACTTCAAGTGCCCATTCCTAAAAGAAGAAGAACCATGTCTTATGGTTGTTCTTATAAAGAATTCTGGTCTTGTAAACCAATGGAATTCTCGGGCAATGAAGGGGCCGTTGCATCTCTACGCTGGATAGAAAAGACTGAGGCAGTCTTAAAAATAAGCAAGTGCGCAGAAGAGGATAAGATAATGTTTGCCAGCAATCTGTTTAAGAACACAGCACTAGAATGGTGGAACACTATCCTCCAGTCTAGGGGAAGTGACAGGGTTTACAATATGGAATGGGAGGAATTTAAGAACATGGTAGAAAGGAAATTATGCCCTCCCAATGAAAAAGAAAAGATAGCAAATAAGCTCTTAAACCTTAGAATGACTGGAGTGGATAATAAGGGATACACTACATTGTTCTTTGAATATGCTAGAATAGTGCCGACCCTTGCATCACCCTAACCTGTATTAATCTCCCGCTATATCTGGGGATTAATCAGTGAGATTAGGCATGTAGTCAAGGCAGCTAGACCTCAAACTATAGAAGAAGCAGTAGAACTAGCAAACACATTGACTGATGAATTAGTACGTACACGAGAAGAGGACCAGAGGAGAAACTCAGCTCAAAGGCTTACCCAAGAATTTCGTTATGGAAATTCCAACCGTAGAAAAACTGTAGGTTCTACCTTTGCACCCTACTGCAAGGACTGCAAGAAGAAGCATTCAGGAAAATGTTCCACTTACTGCAATTTCTGCAAGATACCAGGACACAAGGAAGAAGATTGTAGGAAGAAACCTAATAATGGAATGTGCTTCAACTGTGGAGAAAAAGGTCACATCAAGCCAAACTGTCTGAAGCTAGCTCCAACCGCAAAAAACAAGACTACTAAAAATGCTAGAGCATTTGTTCTGACTGCAGAAGAAACCAAGATGATTCCGGATGTGATAGCCGGTACGTTTTTAGTCAATGATGTTTTTGCTAAAGTATTATTTGACTCTGGTGTGAACCAAAGTTTTATTAATACTTCATTTTGCAAACTTCTTAATCAATCATTAACTAAACTCCCATAAGAATGTTTAGTAGAGACAGCAAATAGAGAAACCATTAAGATTTCTGAAATCTTGCAGGGAGCAAGAATAGAATTTTTAAATCAAAAGTTTATTGCAAACCTTTATCCGATGAATCTGGCAGGATTTGATGTTGTGTTAGGAATGGATTGGTTAGTAGCTAATAAAGTCAGTATTCTATGTGATCAAAAGTCAATACAAGTAAATTCATCAAGGGGTGAAAAAATCACAATTAAAGGAGATAAACCATCTAGATCAACAAAATTCATCTCTGTGATGAAAACAACAAGTTATATAAGAAAAGGATCATTAGTGTATTTGATTTCCATAATCACTAACACTAAAGGAAAGTAATTAAAAGATATCCCAGTAGTGTCTCAGTATCCAGATATATTTCCAGAAGAATTACCAGGACTACCACCAGACAGAGAAGTCAAATTCAGAATCCACCTGCTACCAGGAACAGCACCAATTGCTAAAGCACCTTATGGTTTGGCACCCCCAGAAATGCAAGAACTGAAGAAACAATTAGACAAGTTGTTGGAGAAAGGATTCATACAGCCAAGTTCATCGCCATGGGGAGTGCCGATCTTATTCGTTAAGAAGAAAGACGGATCGATGTGTATGTGCACTGACTAACGCGAATTGAACAAAGTCACGATCAAGAATCGGTATCCATTACAGAGAATTGATGATTTGTTCGATCAGTTGCAAGGAGCTTGATTTTTCTCAAAAATCAATTTACGGTCAGGATATCATCAATTAAAGGTACAGGAAGAGGACATTCCTAAGACCGCATTAAGAACAAGGTATGGCCATTATGAATTTACTGTCATGCCATTTGGTTTAACCAATGCCCCAGCTGCATTTATGGACATGATGAACCGAATATGCAAGCCATATTTGCATAAATTCATAATTGTCTTTATAGATGATATTCTCATTTACTCTAAGAGTAAGGAGGAACATGCAAGACATCTGCATGCACTTCTAAGTCTATTAAGAAAAGAAAAGCTTTACGCAAAGTTTTCAAAGTGTGAGTTTTGGTTAGAACAAGTACAGTTTCTTGGACACTTAGTTAATCATGAAGGAATTCATGTAGATCCTACCAAGATTGAGGAAATTAACAAATAGAAAACCCCTGAGTCACCAACCGAGGTTAGAAGTTTCTTAGGATTGGCCAGTTATTAATGAAGATTTATTCGAGATTTTTCTAGAATAGTCATTCCCTTAACAAAGCTAACCTGTAAATCCATTAAGTTTGAATGGGGACCAAAACAAGAAGAAGCCTTTAGAATTCTTAAGCAAAGATTAACTAACGCACCCATACTAGCGTTACCAGAAGGAACTGAAGACTTTGTAGTTTATTGTGACGCTTCTAAGTTAGGTTATGGATGTGTGTTGATGCAACGCCAAAAGGTTATAGCTTATGCATCCAGACAACTTAAGAATCATGAAGAGAATTATTCAACCCCTGATTTAGAATTATGAGCTATAATTTTTGCCCTGAAAATTTGGAAACATTACCTTTAAGGTAGTAAGTTTACCATTTTTACAGATCATAAGAGTTTAAGGTATGTTTTCGGGCAAAAGGAGTTGAATATGAGACAAAGATGTTGGATGGAAATTCTTAGTGATTATGATTGTAATATCCAGTATCATGCAGGAAAGGTAAATGTAGTAGCTGATGCTTTAAGTCGAAAGTATCACGAAAAGCCAAAAAGAGTACGTTCTCTTAAATTAAATCTACAAGTAGATTTAAATGAACAGATTAGAAAGGCACAAGAATCAATAATCAAGGACGATGCTGAGAAATTGAAAGGAATGATTAAGGAACTAGAACAAGGGACACATGGAATTTGGAGATTTCATAAAAGGAGGATGTGGATACCTAAATTATGAAACCTACGCCACCGTATATTAGAAGAAGCCCATAAGTCTAAGTATACAATGCATCCTGGAAGTGATAAGATGTACCAGGATTTAAGAAAGAATTTTTGGTGGATAGGAATGAAAAAGGATATAGCAGCTTATGTTGCCAAGTGTTTAACCTGTTCACAAGTTAAAGCTGAACATCAGAAACCCTCAGGTTTATTGCAGCAATTAGAAATGCCAGTGTGGAAGTAGGAATTGATAACAATGGATTTTGTTACCAAATTACCCAAAACAAGAAAAGGTAATGATACAATCTGGGTGATTGTAGACAGGCTAACTAAGTCAGCCCATTTCTTACCAATGATGGAAACTTTCAGTATAGAACAGTTAGCTAAATTATATGTAAATGAAGTAGTTTCATTGCATGGAATTCCTTTATCAATTGTTTCTGATAGAGATAGTCGTTTTACCTCTCATTTTTGGACAAGTTTCCAAAAAGCCATGGGAACCAAGCTTAATCTAAGCACAGCTTATCATCCTCAAACGGACGGACAAAGCGAAAGGACAATTCAGACGATGGAAGATATGCTTAGAGCCTGCGTAATTGATTTCGAAGGTAATTGGGACTATCACTTACCATTAATATAATTTTCTTACAATAACAGTTATCATACAAGTATCAATGCTGCATCATTCGAAGCACTCTATGGATGAAAGTGCCGAACTCCAGTCTGTTGGGCAGAGATTGGAGAAAAGCAACTATCCGGGCCTGAGATAGTGCAAGAAACGACTGACAAGATCATCCAAGTCAGAGAATGACTGAAAGCAGCACGTGATAGACAAAAGAGTTATGCTAATAACAGACGAAAACCACTGGAATTTCAGGTAGGAGACAAGGTATTATTGAAAGTCTCTCCTTGGAAAGGAGTGGTAAGATTCATCAAGAGGGGAAAACTAAGCCCAAGGTATGTTGGACCTTTTGAAATTATTAAAAAAAATAGGACCTGTAGCCTATCAGCTACAACTGCCAGAGGAAATGGCAGGAATACATGATGTATTTCATGTATGTAATCTCAAAAAGTGCTTAGCTGATGAATCACTGATAGCGCCTCTTAAGGATATAGAGGTAAATGAGCAGTTAAAATTTGTAGAAGGACCTCTACAAATTGAAGACAGGAAAGTCAAGAATCTCAAACACAAGAGACTAGTTCTGGTCAAAGTAAAATGGGACTCCAAAAGAGGACCAGAGTACACATGGGAGCTTGAATTAGAGATGCAAAGGAAGTACCCACACTTATTCCAGTAGACCTCAAGGACGAGTTCTAAAACAAGGTGGGGAGGATATAACAACCCTCCAAAATATTTTCTGACACCCCTAATATAATTAAATTATCCCTATATGTCTTAAAACATGCCCCGTATGAGAAAACCAAGCCCAAAATACCTTTAATTTTGCAAAAAATAAGATAAAAACCAGAAAACAGGGTGCTCGCGGGCCGCGTAGCCCTTGGCTACCTCCTACGCGGGGCGCGACAGCCAGTCACCAGGGCGACACCCTGAGCTGCCACGTGGCAGCAACGTGTTTGACCTTTTGCGATGACCCGGACAAGCTAGGCCCTACTACCCCTATGTCGCGGGCCGCGTTAGAAGACCTTTGAGTCTTCGCGGGCCGCGAGGAACTGCAAATCAAGCCCTATAAATAGGAGGCATCGGCTATTCAGTCGAATTCGCTCACAACAATTTTCTCTCTCGAATTTTCTTATAGTATAAGCTATTCTCGGGCATCATACCCTTCTAAATAATGAAATTCTGCCCCGTTGTAAGTATCATAACCCCGATTACATATTAGACACGCTGCCCGATTGATCCAGGGTTCCGTAACGGCTGTCGTGGTTCTGCCCGACGTAGTCGTTGGAATGCCGTCTCGGGGAGGGTATTACTAATGTAAATATTGGGTTATTATACTAACACGTGTGCATTTGTGTAAATTATAGATAATCACCGGGAAATCCATAAGGAAAACCCTAAGACATCAATGTGAGTAATCTCCTTTTTCTAAACTGTTTTTACAAAACCTCACTTAATTAATGATATATTAAATAGTGATTGAGTATTTGTATTCTACAATTATCGTCGGTATGTTGGGGTTTTGTACACAAAATTTGTTACTACATTGTGAGTAGTAACATGACCACAAGTCGGGTTGACAGTACCGTGGGTGGTAATTAAAGTAGATGGAAACAAATGTAATTGCGCGACCACCCTCAATACTGTACAATAGTTTTTTATAAGTCTTGATTAAATTGGGATTCACTCACCAGTATTTCCCACTGACAAAATGTTTTTAAACGCGTTTCAGGTAACAAAATGTGAAAGCCAAATAGAAGCCAGCTGGACAGCACTGAAGGCTTGGAAAAGTAGCTATAAAAGTTACCTAAAATAAAGAGATGTTTTATTTAAATATAGGGTTTATCCCTATAAAAATGTGTGTACTTGAAACTTGGGATTTTCCCATGTGTTTAATGTTATAAAAGCGTGGTATTTTACTCTGATAAAATATTTCCTAACTACGATCCTGATGTTATTTCCGCTGCCAAAATGATAAACACCGATACCACCAAAACAGGCCACGGCCGCCTGTTCCCGAGGAGTTAAGGGACGGGGGTTGCGACAAAAAGATATCAAGAAAAACAAAATCTCCCTACTAGAAAAGGATTTTGATCTATTCGGCTGCATGAATGGCGAAACTATTAGACAAATGATAGAAAGATTCTGTCATTTGAAAATTGAGATGGAGAGGTTTGGAATCCACAAAGACAGAGAAGAGATTGTTGACAAACTTGTCGAGGCGTTACCGCAAGTTGATGATTAGAAAACGTTTGTGATTCTTCTGAAAAATGATGCCAAGTTTGATGAAATTACGTTGGATGCTTTGATTGAGAAACTGGAAGGACATGATCTAGAGTTACAAAAACAAAATAAAATGTCTTGCTCTAGTTACCAGCAGAATGTTGATTTGCACTCCCGACGAAGTATGTTGCTGAATAACCAGTCACCAAAGGTTGGTACAGCTTTTAGTACGGACAATGCTGGTGATTCATCCAAGAACAAATCTCCAAGTTATGATTTGGGATATCATTCATCATCTTCATCATCCAAATCCAATCCGAGTCAGAACTGGAAAGATTCTCCAAATCTAAACACTGACTTTGCTAAACAGCACATGAGTTTCTTAGCCTCCGTTCTGGAATTTTATAAAGGTTTAATCACAGGAAAGATCAGTTATCCAAATATGACAAAGGAGGATTACGATCAAGTAGATCCATAAGAAATGGAGCTTATGGATATCAGGTGGTGTATGGCAAGCGTTATCAGGAGAGCTCAACGGTTCATGGAGATCACTGGTAGGAAGTGTTTGGAAGGTCCTGATATGAAGCTGGGATTCGACAAAGCAAAAGTCACTTACTTCAAGTGCAAACAGAAGGGACACTTCAAACGAGAGTGCACTAACCGTCAAGCTGATGATAGCGTGGATCCTTTCCATGAAGATTACTACAAAAAGGCCATCTATCATCGCAACAATGAGCAACCGTTAAGAATAAATCAAAAAGCAGATTGAAGAAGGACCATCAAAAGAGATAAAACATGCTGCTCATGTGACAATTCAAGAAGACGAAGGTTTTGACTAGGGAAAATATATCAAAGATGAGAAAGCAGGGAAAAAGGCTTTAATAGCTGAGTTTAATAGAGCCGAGAGGAACGTCATGCGAGAATGTATTTGAGTGACATGTATAATGCTTACAAGGAAGCAAAGTGGGCAAACAGATGCTTACCTAACAGTTGATCCTGACAAGGTAGAATTTGAAGCACTTGTTGCTGCTATTCCAACTATGGGGGTTTGGTGTAAAGGTCTCGAAGAGATTTCGAGATACAGAGAAAAGGTAGAGGAAGACATAAGGAAGGTGATACATGCCAGTCTAGAAAAGAAGAAGAAGACGGTAGAGGAAATCGTTGATGAGAGTAAGAAGATGGTGGATGAGGTGAAGAAAGCCGATGAGAAGCTGGAGAAGCTAGTTGATGAAGCAGTTGCAGAAGAACAACATGTGAAGAAAGAAGATCAGAAGCATATGGTAAAAGAAGCCAAGGTGCCAGACACTGAAGTAATATCTCAAACTGAATCTTCTGTATTGTTAAATAAATCTGATAATAAAACTGATGAACAGTGCAAGAAATGCATGGAAATGTGCAGGGCTTGTACTGAAAAGAATAACAATCTGAGATCCAGAGACAATGAATTTACTAAAATAGAAAAGTTTTTCAAAGAAAAATGTATTGAAATACTTAAAAATGAAAGATTTTTAAAACAAAAAGAAGAAGAGCTGACGCTGAAATGTGAAAATATTGAAAAAGAAAACAAAACTTCAAAACAAAAGTGTTCAGCTGATTGCAACGATTGTGTTCAAAAAGATAAAACTATTCAAGAGTTGCAAAAAGAATATGATGGAATGAAATTGTCATATCACACAGTAAAAGAAGCTTATGAAACTTTGAAGAGTAGAGTCAAAAGTCTGGATGATAGATTGTCTGCATGCCAGAAAATAACCAAATTTCTTGAAGCCAGATATAAAGGAAAACAAATGGTTTTAAATAATTATATTCATGACGTTGCCAAACTTAAACAAGAACCGGCTGAAAAAGAAAAATTGGTTAATAAACTTCAAAGTTATCGTGCTTCTTCATACATTTTAGAACGTATTTTCAACACACCCGATGGTAAAGAGTCCGAAAAGAACAAAAAGGGAATTGGGTCAGAATACCATCAGGTTCCACCACCGTTGGAGAATAATTATACATTCTATGATGGCGAAAAGGTGGAAAAAGCAATAAACATGGTTGACCAATTAACTGACAACATCGATGTGACTTACACCAAATCTGATGATCTTGGTGATTCAGAGGTGGTAGGTAAGGTTGTTGAGAGTGTTCTATCAGAGGAGTCTACCAAAATAGATAAGTCTAGATCACATGATGAAAATGAGGAAAGTTTCCACAAAAGTTATTTGAAAAATTCAAAATATGAGAAAGTTGTGAATGATGATTCAAAAGGATTGGTTTATACCATGTTTGGATCGGACAAATTATTCTTGGATGCTGAATTTCCAATTCAAAATGTGATTTCAGATAAATCAACAAAATTTTCAAATTGGTAGAAGTTGAGAAAACTGTAATTTCAAAACTTGTTGGGAAGAGCAAGAAAACTTTTGATAACAAACCTAGTTACAAAAAGAAAAACATGAAGGCTGGGTTGGGTTATAAAAGTCATCAAAACAAAAACAAACGATTTGAAAAGCTAAATTATCAGAAAAAGATGAACATTGTTCATGGAACAAGTTCAGAAGAAGAGAAAGAACTCCAATTTAGACGACAGTCTAATGAAGAGTTCTATGCTCAAAAGAAACAACAACAACAACAACAGGTCAAAGATTTTTCAAAAAGAACATGTTTTAAGTGTGATCAAACTGGACATATTGGTCGCAAGTGTTCAAATCTTAAACCTGTTGGTGTTGAGAAAAAGAAGTCTGATGTTGTGAATCAGAAGTCAGTCAAGTTTGAATAAAAGCAAACTTGGAAGCCGAAAAGATCAAAGGCTGAATCACAACAAAATTGGAAACCAGTGACACCCAAATTTCGGACAACATAAAGTTGGAAAAAAACGGTTGATGCAACAAAGCCACAACAATTTTGGAAACCTAAAACTGATGTGTCAAAAACAAAACATTCAAAACAATTCAAGATTTTATAAAAAGGAATGTTTCAAAAGGGCAAATCTGGGTGGTCAAGCAACAAAAGGTTTCAGTTGAGGAAAGATTTAAGAAAATTGTAGGATCGTTTGTTGACCCGAACGAGTCGTTCAGATGTTGTCTCTTGCGTTTCAGATGCGAAATAATAAGAAATGCAAGTAGATATAGCTTGTTCTTTCTTCTAACTGCTTGTTTTATTGATATGAAACGTTTTACAGCTCGATCTTCACACCGGCAGAGCTTCGGTGTGGAATTTCACATACATGTTATGAGGTCCGTTCATGAGGTTACTATATATAGAGTTTCTGGTTCGCTTATGTGTCACATGACCATAAGAGCGGACCAGACATGTACACATAAGCGACCCACACATGACAAATAAGCGGACCAGACATGCCTATGTCCCTATGAGCGGACCAGACATGTAACACCTATACAGACTCCTGTTTTCTCGTAAAACGTGCCCTATGCTATACAATACAACGTAAGACCTGATCCTAGACACCTAGACGGAATCAACAGATGTAGTGCACCAACAGACTCCCCCTCAGATGTTGATGGAGTCGCCAATACACCCTGACTGCAAAACCGTGTCTTCACATCTTCAATCTAGATCAGTCTCTGGGCTTTCTCTTCTCTCAATCTTCAGACTCCCCTTCTCGATTTACTGGCATTCTTTTGTTCTTCAGTAACATCTTCAGGATCGTTGTCTGATCTACACAAGCTTTCAGAATTGATTTTCAGGATCGAAACTTGGTTCTCTTCCAACATAGATTTTCAGAATATCGAAACCTGGCTACCTGCACAATCTTAACCAAGACATAAATTTTCTAATTTTATCACATATCAAATACCTGTGCACCAACACATGACTCTCATAATCACTAAAACAAACATATAATTGCAACATCTCAGGCTCTCTCTTAAATATCTATAATGAACCACTTAAAGAAGGTTAGATTTAACAAAAACAGTTAGATTTACACAAACACTCCCCCTCAAATGCTGCTCATCATGTTTAGCACTCGGAATTTTGAAAATCAGCTTTCCAACATCAGTTGTCGAAAATCTTTTTGACTTTTTCAAAATTTTACTAAAATACACAAAAATCTTTTTGGATTTTCTGAGAGACTAAAATGCAGAAATAAAATATTTACAGACAATATTTTTGTGAGTATTGTGTAAGAGGATCATATCAGATTTTGACAAGTTACAAGTACCGTTGAGCTTAGTTACACATTAAGAATTAAACAATTCACTTAGATTGCCGATATACTTATCCACTTAAATTTTCACACAAATTTCAACTGATTCAGGATATGAGTTAGATGTTTTAAAGACTTAAACTCATTCATGTGTCCCACCTCTTGAATATACTCCCGTATCCAGATCCCAATATTCAGTCTTACAGGTGAGTATACCACAGATGATATCTGTCAGGGGAATAAATTATAGTACGAGGGCCATGAGAGCTCAGGTCGATCTTTCGATACGCAGAGAGATGACGGCTTCGACTTTTGGTGGGTCCCCTTTAGAGGATCTTTTGCATTACAACAGCAAAGACTATCAATTTTATTGTTTCATCAATTTGCTGAGGGCTGCGCTATATTTCAAGCATGCGGAAAGTATTATCCGGGGACTAGGTCAGAAATTTCTTTCAGCAGAAGTCCCGGGATAATACCCCAGATATCACTGAGCATAAAGACCTAGTATCTCAGAATAAGGGACCTTTCAAACAAGATTTCAGGGGTTACCTATATATCCAAGTAGTGTTCCCCATAAAATAAGCAAGTTTGAATTTATGTTTATATCCCGAAAAAGCTTACTAAATGTGTAAAAACCTATCGGCATATCATCAGTGAGACTGTTTAACTCTATTTAAACAATACATTTCTTTAGCATACTGTGACCGTCTACTGATGTACTATCATTTCCTCTTCTTTGACACAAAAACTCATTTTGAATTTTATCATGTTTTTGGCTTTTTCAAATTTTCAAATGTTTTTGGATTTTCTAAAAAAATCTTACTCCCCCTAAAATGCAAACACATTTCAAAGGAAATTTGAAAACTAAGACTCTTGACACAATTGAAACATACAAACTGTACAAAAACTTGACAACTGACACTGAATCACATCAAATCGCCATCCACTTGGAATAAACAATCAGAACTCCCCCTTTCACAAAACTATTTTCTCATTATGATTTCAAAACACTTAAGTTTGTTTTAACCAAAATGATTTTTCAGGAAAATAAGTTTTGTTGATTTAACCACTTGTAGGTTCGGGGTGTGGTTCATCACATTGTCTACTTTTAACCACTTGTAGTAGATCAAGTACAACTTAATGTCCCTGATTTACCACTTGCATGTCTGCAATCTCTGTACCTCTTGCAAAAATAACCACTTGTAAAAACACACAATACCACTTGTAGGAATGTTACGTCTACATCATCATTTTACCAATAAGGATGCCGATTCCTGCTTCGCACTTACCAACCTGGAAGCTCCGGCGTAGTCCTTCAACCTGTAAACATTCAAACACTATCAAAATCTTTCAATCAAAATCTTCAAACATTAGAAAGATGCCGATTCCTGATCCACGATATAAACTTGGGATCTCCGGCATAGTCCTTCGACTATCATGGGAAACAAACTTCCATCCAAGTCTTTTCAGACTTGATGGCTTTTAACTCTTGAGCAGTAGGGTTGTATGTTGCCTTTTTCGTTACATAAAAATCTTTAACCCCCTTAACTTTCCCATTCAACATTTTCCCAAAAATTTTCTTAACACTCCCATTGAATGTTTTCTAGACATCAAACTTAGTATTATCTTTGTAAAACTGATTTGAGATGTCAACCTTACCAACTTTCTGTTTAACTTCTTCAAATTTCAGTGATGGAAACTCATCATCGTTCACTGAAATTTTCACCTCAACCTGTGGCTCTTCTGGCTTTATGGAACCAGATTCATCGCCGACGTTCTCATCAACTTTCTTAACAACCCACACTTGGTTGTCATTCTCTTTCTTTTTATAAAAATTCTTTTTAGAACACTCACCAACCTCATAAGTTGAATTTTCAAAAATTTTAAGTCTGTTGGTTGGTGGTTCAACATCAACAACCTTTTCTTTCAATTTCTGAGAAACTCCCTGTTTTGTTTTGGCATTCTTTGTACAATTCCATGCAATGTGACCGACTTCATTGCATCTGTAACAGATTCGAGTTTCTCTTTGGTAACATATATCAGCTCCATTCTTCTTTCTTTCAGCAAGAAACTCTTGATTTGACTGTCTCCAGAATGGTTTCTTCTGTTCCTCTTCTGCACTTCCACCTGACACAAATTCTGTTTTTATTTTAGAATTTTTCAAATTTTTATGATTGTCTGGTGGAATAAATCCAAGACCTTTCTTTTTGTAGCTACGATTTTGGTTTTGTTTCTTTTGAAATCCAGAACCAGAATTGTAACCCTTTTTCTTGTTTAGACGTTGTTGAACTCTTGAAGTGTACTTTTTAGGTTTTTCAGTAAAATTTAAATCTTTTATTTCAGAAATATTAATTTCTGTCATTTTGAAAACCTTTTTGATCATGTCAAAACGAACACTTCTTATTGGAAACTCTTTGTCAGAGTATAATTTGTCCGAATCATTTAAAGTGTATGCAACTTCAAATGCTTCATCATCCAAATTTGCTTTTGATAACAAAAATTCTTTACTGTAAGACCGTTTGACCGACGACTTTGGACTGTTGACTGACGAATTTGACCCTCCAGACTCATACTTTGACTCTAATTCCTCTTCTGTATCCAACACCTGATCGACCACCTTTTTGATTAACTCAGACTCATGATCAGTATCGGACGAAGTAAACGTGACATCAATGTTATCTGGTAAAACGTCAGTTGTGTCGGTTTTTAGCTTTATATTGACTGCTTTTTCAAGTTGTTCCTCATTTGGTTTTCTAGGAGAGTACCCTTCCCAAATTGGAGGCGGACACTTGTTATATCTAACAGTCGGTTTCTTACCACTATCTTTCTTTTCCTTTGGCTTCTCGTCTTGAAAAGCTTCCATACCTGCAACAGTTGGGTAAATACGATCAATGAGATAATCAGAACTAGAATAACTTTGTAATAAACGTCTAATTCTCTCATTCTCAATCTTCTCTGTCTCCAACTCTTGCTTCCATTTAGCACTTTCTTTGATGTAAAAATTGATTGCTTTCTGCTTTGTCATCATAACAGCATTCATCATTGTCAGTGCTTGTTCTCGTTCTGAGTTTGTCTTTTGAAGACCAGTTACTGTTTTGTTCAAGACATCGTATGATTCTTTCACATAATTGAGATTGAACAATAACTGCTCCTTCTTCTTCTCATACTCAGCTATAATGTCGTCTTTCGCAAAACATTCCTTGCATGCTTCTAAACACTTCTCGCAAGGCTTGACGACTTCAACAATCTTCTCAACTTCGATTGTTTTAACAACCTCAATCACTTTTTCTACTTCAATCACCTTTTCTTCTTCTTTTTCAACCTCGGTAATCTTCTCAACAACACTTTCAGCATTTTGAATATCACCATCAGATTCAGTTTGTTGTTCTTTAGCAGCTCTTTTCTCCTTTAGTTTCTCTATGCGATCTGCAAAATAGAAATGAAAACTTTCAGGAGAAAGATGAGATTTGGCAACATTTATATGTTTTTCTTCCTCATCATCACTACTGCTATGATCTGGTGATTGATCAAATTTTACAGATTTATCAGAATCATCATCTGATTTACTAAAATCAGACAATATTTTATCAAAAACAACTGCCTTTTCTGAAACAAACTCATTCTGTACAACTTCATCTGAACTCTGTAAACTTTCATCTAAACCTTCTGAAATTTCTCCAGATCTCTCTGAAAATTTATCAGTACTATCTGACCCTTCATCGGTTGACACAGACTTTTCATCTTCACTTTTCACATTCTCCCCGATAGATCTCATCCAGGTAGCAAACAAATCTGGCTCTCGGACAATCTTGGCAATGAACGCTTTGAACTCTCCCTTTTCATCCACAAACATATCCCAACTGAAACCTTCTGGTAGTTTCTCATCATCTTGATCAATAATGCGTGCTGCTTTGCCTTCAGATGATATGTAATCACTCCAGCTAAAATCTACCAAACATGCTCTTTTGGAATCTTTAATCTCTCTCCCGTGAGCTGTCTGTGGTTCTTGGATTTGACCGACTTGTTGATAGATAGCTTTGCGGTAGTAATCATCTTTCCCGAATGGATTCTGTGCTCCGCTAGCTTCTCTTCCTTTGCACTCCCGTTTGAAATGACCTTTCTCCCTGCATCGAAAACAGGTAACTTTAGATTTATCAAAACCTAAAGTTGATACATGAGCATCTAGAAAGTCATTTCTCCCAGTAATGGTTTTGAATTTCTCAGCTCGTCGAAGAACACTTGCGAGACACCATTTGATATCCATAAGTTCCATCTCTTCGGCATCTATCTGATCGTAATCCTCTTTGGTAAGCATAGGATTGCCGATCCGACCAGCAACAAGACCTTCATAGGATAACAGTACTGAACCCAGAAGTGCCATATGGTCTTTAGCAGTGTCTTCAGAGAAGCTTTGACCTTCTGGAAGGTTGAGAGCTATGTTGCATTGAATCACATATCCATTTCCTGTTTTTGTACTCTGAGACTGAAAACTCGTGTTAGTCTCTTTCGGATTCACACTCGGAAACGATGAAAATCTGTTGGACCGTTGTATGACCCTAAAATGTCAGTCAAGGCAATTCATCTCAGTTTACAGAGGCGGAATCAAAGTAAACTAAGTCATAACAGCTCTAATCCTTTTAATCTTTCTTTTCTGATTGATTTGAGTGCTTGTACAAGGTTTTCTGATACAGATCCGTCAGCACTTCGTCACACGTACAATGACAACTCTGATTACTCTTCAAATGACCACACCCCTATATATAAGGCACATGATTTCGCTTGAGGCTTGTTCAAGCGAAATCTTCATGTGATGATTTCGCTTCAAGCATACTAATACCCTTTCAAGCGAAATCATGTGTTTAACACATAAAAACCCTAACTTAAACCCTAATGTATGATCATTCAAACAAACCTAGACACAAAACTTGATTATGACGTAATCAACAGACATTCAGTGCACCAACAGACTCCCCCTTGGATGTTGATGAAGTCTTTGGCTTCAAGTCTTTGTCTTTCACAATCTTCAAACATTGTAAAAACTCTCATCAATCTTTATCTTCAAGCTTTAAACTTTAAACTTCAATCTTCCCTTTAACTGTTGATCCAGACTCCCCCTTTCACAGACTCCCCCTCTCAATATGCTAGAATCTGAGATATCTGGTTCAAGCTTTGACAATTAGCTTCCGTTGGAATGATAAAGTCCAATCCTGTTACTCAACCAACAAACATAACCATTCTATCTTTTCAACAATAAAACACTAACTCAATCAGCTATAACAATCCACTCAAGTACTCAGGTCCAAGTTAATGACCCTGATTACTCAATTAATCTACCAAGTCCAATTTAATGACCTTGGTTGATCTTTTGACGAATCAAAAATGATTTTAAAAACAACATTTTCAAACAATTTCTGAAAATAACAAGTATCAAATTAATGAACTTGTTTTTGTCATATCAAACAATCCAAATTTCTTCAAAGTAAGCTCTCCTCATTCTTCAGTCCAGAATCTCCTGCATCTGCTTCAAACATCTGAGAATCCAACAATCAACTCTCCACTTTGGTTTGTCTAAAATAAAGCAGAAATAAACTCTTTTTGGATTTTATCAAAGTGTTCTAAACTAAGAAATGAAATACAGAAAACTTAAATTTGCAGAAAGTAAACAAAGTAAACTATTTACAAACATATTTTTGGTAAGCGTGTCAGGGAATCATATCAGCTTTTCAGACAAATCACAAGTACCGTTAAGCTACATTTCATACTCAGATTTAAACAATTTACCTCGATTGTCGATATACTGATCCATCTTAAATTCCCACACAAATTTCAACTTACTCAGGATACGATTTAGATGAATTAAGAACTTAGATCACTCATGTGTCCCACCTCTTGAATATACTCCCGTATCCAGAATCTCAATAATCAGTCTTACAGGTGAGAATACTTCAATGATATCTGTATATAATTTAGGAATGCGAGGGCCGAGGGATCTCAGATCGATACTTCCGTATACGCAGAGAGATATCAGCTTCGACTTTCAGGTGTGTCCCCTTTAGAGGATCTTTTTGCTTACAACAACAGCATATATCAATTTTATTGTTTCAGCATGCTGAGGGTTTAATGCTGTGTTTCAAGCATTGCAGCAAGTATTAGCCAGGGACTAGGTCAGAACTACCGTTCAGCAGAAGTCCCGGAATAATACCCCAGACATCATAGAGTATAAAGACCTAGTATATCAGATTAAGAGACCTTTCAAACGAGATTTCAGGGGTTACCTATATATCCAAGTAGTGTTCCCCACGAATTCACAAGTTTGAATTTTAGGTTTATATCCCGAATAAATCTACTAAATGTGTGAAAACCTATCGACACATCATCAGTGAGATTGTTTAACCTTTTAAACTTTTCAAATCTTTAGCATACTGTAATCGTCTAGCTGATGTACTATCATTTTCCCTATATACATAAGCTCTTTTTCATTTTATCATGTTTTTGTATTTTTGCATTTTTTTACTGTTTTTGTATTTTCTGAAAAATAAACTATGTACAAACATCTACTCCCCCTAAATACCAAAACAAGTAAAAATTCGACAAACCATTGCAGATTGTTTCTCGTCTTCATCCGCAACAGTACCCTCATCAACGCCAATTATGCCATCCGACACCGACAGAAGCTTCATACCATTCAGTTTTAACAGATATTTAAACCGATTTTTATCAAAAACTTTGGTATGTAAATCAGCTTTCTGTTCGTCTGTGTGGATTTTCTCAATTCGTATCAACTTTTTCTCAAAACAATCACGAATAAAGTGATGACGAATTTCTATGTGTTTCGTTTTAGCGTGATGTACTGGATTTTTTGTTATATTTATTGCGGCCTCATTATCAACAAAAAGAGGTGTGTTAAGAAACTGCAAACCGTAGTCGCGCATCTGTTGCTGTATCCACAGGATCTGAGAGCAGCAACTGCTAGCAGAAACATACTCCGCTTCACAAGTAGATAACGCCACAGACGTTTGTTTCTTACACTGCCAGGTAACCAATCTAGGACCAAAGAACTGGCATCCTGCAGTTGTTGATTTTGAATTGACTTTGCAGCATCCGAAATCAGAATCGGAATACCCTTCGAGCGTAAAATCACCTTTCCTAGGATACCACAACCCCAATGAAGGAGTTCCTTTCAGGTAGCGCAATATCCTCTTCACAATGATCATATGCGATGCTCTCGGTTTAGACTGAAATCTTGCTGCGAGGCACGTTGGGTACATGATATCAGGACGTGAAGCAGTTAGGTACATTAAAGAACCTATCATGGATCGATAAAAAGTTTCATCAGCCCTGTCTCCGGTGAGATCTGGGTGAATCCCATGATTTGTTGTAACTGGGGTAGCAGCTGGAGTAGAACCTGACATCCCAAATTTCTCTAGAATATCATGAACGTACTTTGACTGATGAATGAAAATTCCCTCAGGAAGTTGTTCAACTTGTAATCCTAGAAAGAATTTCATCTCCCCCATTGATGACATTTCAAACTTCTGGTTCATCACTGATTCAAAATCTTTGCATAGATTTTCATTCGTCTACCCAAAGATTATATCGTCCACATAAATCTGTACTATCAGAAGATGACCATCAACGACTTTAGTGAAGAGAGTGGCATCCACTGTTCCACGTATGAACTGGTTAGCGAGTAGGTGTTGAGACAAAGTCTCATACCAGGCTCTCGGTGCCTGATGTAGACCATACAACGCTTTGTCCAATAAGTAGACCTTGTTTTTGTGGATTGGGTCAGTAAAGCCCGGCGGCTGACCAACATAAACCTCCTCTTTAACCTTCCCGTAAAGAAACGCCGATTTAACATCCAACTGATATACTTTAAAATTCTTCCAAGACGCAAATGCAAGAAAAATTCTGATTGCCTCTAGTCGTGCTACAGGAGCATAGACTTCGGTAAAATCAATTCCCTCCTGTTGACTAAATCCCTGAACAACGAGTCGAGCTTTGTTCCTTACGACAACTCCTCTATCGTCCCTCTTACACTTAAACACCCACTTAGTGTTAATTTTCCTTTGACCATCCGGCAAATCAACTAACTTCCACACTCCCAATTTCTCGAATTGACTAAGTTCCTCCTGCATTGCATTGACCCAAGAGTCTTCAGTAAGCGCCTCTTTGTAAGTTCTTGGCTCAACCTGCGAGATAAAACAACTTAAAGAGAATTCAGTTTGCAAAGGAGCAACTTTTATATAAAAACATGTAAGCCCTTTATCAATCTGATTTCGAGTGCGAACTCCAGCTTGCAATTCTCCTATGATCAACTCCTCTGGATGATATGAAAAAGTTCGCGGCATCACTTCACTTTGAACATCTACATTTCCCTCCAGATTAGTAACATTCTGCTCTGCATCTTGTTCACCAACTTGGTTTGTTTGACTTGAAATCTGAATTTGCTCCCCCTCAGAATCTGAATCACCATGATAAAAAACTGGCATGTTTTCAGCTTCTAGATTATCATTCTGAACCGACTGATTATCCTGAGCAACTTCATTCTGTTGGACATCATCATGTTCACCAGCATTACTTGGACCTGCTTCATCATCATTTGAAGTTTCCCGTGGTCTCCACGAATACTCAGCTGGGAACCTTAACTGCGACTCATATTCACGCAAAATATCCAACTCATCAAAGAAATCTTCATCATCCTCTGATTCTTCTCTCATGTCAAACGAATCCCAAAGTTTGTCATAATGATAACGCCATGAATCACCAGGATTCTGCGGCGGCATAGTATAACCTTGACATTCAACATTTGCAGCTTCAATAATCCGCTTCTCACTTGGAACGAAGACACGTCGCAATGGATTTGAATAACCAACAAATATACCCTCAATGCACTTCGGACCAAACTTCCCAAAAGGCTCTATAACCGTACAAGGTGACCCGAACGGTTCTAGATACTTCAAATTCGGTTTGCGGTTATTGATTAGCTCAAAGCATGTTTTGTTGAATTTCTTCACAGTAAGAACCCTGTTGAGTGTATAGCATGCGGCAGAAACAGCTTCAGCCCAAAAATTAATCGGTAACTTTGAATCTGCGAGCATAGTTCTAGCCGTCTCGATTAGTGTCCGGTTTTGCGTTCTGCGACTCCATTCTGCTGCGGAGTGTACGGAGCACTAAACTCATGCAAAATACCTCTTTCATCACAAAATTCTTCCATCTTGCTGTTCTTGAATTCGGTACCATTATCACTTCGAATTCTCTTTATACGCCTTTGGTACAAATTTTCTATCTTCCTGAATAGCGCCATCAAACTGTCAAATGTTTCATCTTTTGTCTTCAAGAAAGAAACCCACGAAAATCTGGAATAATCATCAGTAACGACCAAACAATAGTAATCTCCTGTAACACTCTTTACATTCACCGGACCAAACAAATCCATGTGAAGTCTTTCCAGAGGTCTCGAAACTGAATTGACTTGCTTTGTAGGGTGTGACTTTTTCTTCTGCTTGCCTTTGACACAACTAATGCACTCCCCTTCCAGATGAAAACCTTTGATATTAACTCCCAATACCAAATCATTGTGCACCAAGTGATTCATCTTCCTTAGGTGAATATGCCCCATCTTTCGGTGCCACAATCTGGATTCTTTCTCAGTTGCTCTAGACACGAAACAATGTGCTTGACCAGTAGTTGTAGTTGCGACAGACATGTCTAACACATATAAATCATTCACTCTAGGTGCCTTCATAATAATCCATTCTTCAGGGATAACAAAACCAGGTTTCAAAATCAAACACTCTTTATCAGTGAAGTGAGTAGTATACTGATTGTCACAAATCTGCGAGATACTAAGCAAATTGTTCTCCAGCTCAGTGATGTAGTTAACTCTCTCAAACGTCACGATCCCATTGGACAACGTTCCTTCACCAACAATTCTACCACCTTCATGACCAGCAAATCCCACATAACCACCATTAATGTTCTTCACATCATACAGCAATGCGGTCTTCCCTGTCATATGTCGAGATGCGCCACTATCCATAATCCATCTGGATATCAGTTGTGGAAGATCCTGCACAAAACAAACTACAATTTAAACAACTTCAAGAAAGATGCCGATTCATGCTTCGCAATCCAGGAAGCTCCGGCCATTCAAACTGCTTATTCGAACATGGTGTCCACCCAGGCCTCATCAGCCTTAGGTGTAGCCTTGACTCTCGCAATTTGAATTTTGAAATTTTCAGCCTTCAAAGATGGAAAATTTGCATTATAATCAACCGAAATTGATTCTTCAGCCTTTTTCACTTCAGAAGTTGAAATTTTCATTTCACCTTTTGGTTTCCAAATTTGTTCAGTTAATGCAACCCGTTTATAAAACTTGTCATTTTGAGTTACCAATTTCTTTACAGGTTCATTTTTTGCTTTTACATTGTTGATTTTAACGTTTTGCTTCTCAACCACTTTCTTCTCAACATACATTGGTGCTTTACCCTTCACATCAACCTTCTTTTGTTGAACCTTCACAGCTTCAGTCCTAGACTTCACATATGTACACTTTCGTGCAATATGACCAACTTGTTCACATCTAAAACAAGTACGAGTATCAACTACTCGACTCGTGCCTTCAGACTGAGCCTGTGAAGCTCTTTTCTCAAAGAACTCTTCATTCGATTTTGAAAAGATTTCATTTTTCTCATCAGAAAGTAACCGTGAACCATTCACAAACACCTTCTTTTCAGTAAACCTCTTGTTTTGAAAACTGTTCTTCCGATAACTATTACCACCCCGATAATCACCCGACCAATTGTTTCGATTGTTATTATAAAAACGTGGTGAATAAACAGTTTTCTTGTTATAAACCCTGTCTTTCTTTCGACTCAGATTATTCACTGCTGACAACTCGACTTCAACAAGTTTGAAAACATTTGTCAATTTGTTCATGTTAACATTCTCTATTGGAAACTCTGAATCCGAAAACAACTTATCAGATCCAGCCATCTTGTACATCACAAGACCCGGTTCATCACTTAAGTTGTTTTTGGACTTTTGTTTCTGAATGTATTTGTCTAAGAAACACCCATCCTCCTCAGAAGTGTCACAATCCGGTTTAAGTACTTTGTCTACCACACTTTTCACCACATCACTTTGGACACCCTCTTCATTGGAAGATATAAACGTGACATCAATGTTTTCAGGAAGTTTAACTTCACTTTCTTCCTCAATTTCCACCAAACTAGACTGCTTTTTCGTGTAGTTGTCTAAAATTGGCGGTGGAACTTTGTGAAAACCTATACCCGTTCCATCAGAAAACACATCCTCGCCATCTTTGTTTTTCCCTATAGGTTTAGGAACAATATGCTGCAAAACAAAGCTTGCCGATTTATAGCTGTTAAGCTTCAACTGGATTCGTTCATTCTCAATTTCAGCTTCTTGAACTTTAAGTTTCAATTTAGCAATTTGATCCAGTTGTTCATTAATCGATTCTTCTTTTAATCTCAAAACAGCTCTTAGATGTTCATTTTCTTTAAAAGTTTTGCCATTACGATCATCACTATCTTTGACAATGTTTTTCAATTTCTCAAACTTTTCGGAAATCTGACGGTTTTCAAGAATTAACTTTTCATTTTCAGATTTTATTTTCTCACGTTCAGTTTTATCATTTTCAATTTGAGCCGTTAATTCTTTGTTCCGTTCAGTTGAAGCTCTTACACTTTTGTCACGATCGAGAATCTGATTTTCAACATTTCTAACCTTTGTTGTCAGATTCTGAATTTTCTCATTGTTAAGATACGTGACAGTGCTACAAAAATTGCATTGTTTGGTGCAATTTTTGCAGTCAGCATTTCCTTCAAACTTGTTACCTGACGCATTTGTTGACACACTTTGACTGACCAATCCCTTTGACTCAGTGACAGAATTAGGATCTACCTCAAGTGCTTTTGCAGCTAGCACTTTGTCAGCCATCACTCCCAGGTTCTCAGCTGTCAACTCTTGCGTAGTATCAATTATGCCTGTATCAACCTGCTTTTCTTTCTTCTCTTTCTCCTCTTTCTCCTTTCTCTCTTTCTCTTTCTCTTCTTCAATCATTTTCGAAGTTGGAGTTCCCCACCACTTATGTTGCCAATATTCATCTTCTTCTTTGTACTCCTTGATAATGGCTTCGATATCTAGCGTTTTGTCATCAATTGCAATGTTGCCATACCTATCAAGATAGCACTCTCTATCTGGATCCCATCTGTTTGCTCTTCTAGCTTCCAGAAAGATACCAGAAAGTCTGATAATCTTGGTTTCAGCAGTCATCTTCCGGTAGTGATACTTCTCTTCCTCAGTACGATCATCTTTCCATGGCTTAGGTTCATCATTGCTTGCCATGAATGCGTAACCAACCGCATCTTCTTCCGGTAGAACTTCCTTACTCCAATCATACCCCTCATCATCATAAATCACAGCAAGAGCCCTTGATTTGTCTCTGTTATCTTCAACTTGCTTCAATCTAGGCGGCTCAGATTTATTCTGATGGTAGATTGCCTTTTTGTAATAATCATCTCGAAACGGATTCTCTGACTCATCAGCATACGCATTCCTGCATTCCCGTTTGAAATGACCCTTCTGCTTACATTTAAAACAAGTCACTTTTGACTTATCGAACCCCAGTTTTGTAGATGGACCACCAATCGTTTTTCTCCCTGTAATCTCCATGAAACGTTGTGCACGTCGTACTGCACTTGCCATTGCCCAACGAATATCGATCAGCTCCATTTCTTCAGGGTCTATCTGATCGTAGTCTTCTTTCGTCAGATTTGTATTCCCGATTTTTCCAGCCACCAATCCTTCGTAGGATTCCAAAACAGACGCCAAAAAGACCATTTGTTGCTTAGCCGATTCCGCATCAAAATTCTGTGCGTTCTTCAGATCAATCGCGATATTGCAAGAAAACTTTGCATCAGAATGATTTGCAGAAGACGTAGATCCACTGTGATAACCACTATGACTTCCACTGCTTTGACCACTTTGACTTTCTTTTCCAGCTGTAGAAACATTCTCAGCAGAAAATGCAGTTTTTGGAGAAGTAGCTTTCGGCATCATGCTTTTTGGATAGTACAGTTCCAGATTCTGTTGATAAGATGACTGATTAACTTTGTACGTCTTTTTCAACTCTAACTCATGACTCTCAAGTTTTTCAATCAGCAAATCTAATGTCAGCTTTTCTGGTTCTTTGATGGTATTCTTCAGCATCGTCGCATAATATCTCCAATCCATCTCATCAGGCAACGAATCGAACAATTTGTCGATAAGATCTTCTTCAGGAATGTCAATCTCATGTCTTACTAATTCCAGCTTAAGATGACCGAACCGTTCTATCATTTTACACACTGACTCGTTCTTTATACAACCAAACAAATCAAATTCTTTTCTAAGTAATTTCTTTTTGTTTTTCTTAATTTCTTGACTACCAACACATTTCTTTTCCAACTTTGCCCATAAGTCTTTAGAATTTGAGTAATCAATCAGTGAAATGATGTCTTCACGCACCGACTGAAACAATAATGCCACACATTTTTGCTCAGCCACAAAATTATCAATCTCTTCAACTGATCTTAATGCTTCACCATTCTTCTTTCCTTGGGCAAAACCATTCTTCATACTCTTCCAACTAGGAAAAGCAAATGCCATCAACCAGTCTTCGAATTTTGTTGCCCACCTGCTATAATCTTCTATAGCCATCAGCTTAGGAGGTTTGTTAAACGTTCCAAATGCGCTTTCGGACTCCCAAGCTTCCTTCTTTCTTTCTTTCGGTGGACTTTTGTTTGCATCACTTGAAGACGTTTCGTTGTTTCCGGAATCTCCAGCGAATGCGTACATGTCGCTGAAAGGATTCATGAAAATATCATCCATCTTGATCGTACCTGCAAAATCAATCAAACACTTAGAAAAATTTTTAGGTTTTGAAAAATTAACAAGTTCAAGCGAAATACTATGAAATGTAATGATTTCAAGCGAAATCAGCACTATGATACTGTTCAAGCGAAATCTGCTAAAAACTATTTCGCTTCACCCTCAAGCGAAACCACACAAGATCAGATTCTCAAGCGAAACCAACTATTTCGCTTCAACCAAAATAGAACCTTCAAGCGAAAACAACTATTTCGCTTCAACAGAACAAATTTCAATCCAATCAGTTTCAAGCGAAATCCTCTATTTCGCTTCAGGAAGTCTTCAAGCGAAAATGTCCAAAAATTTAAATCTGAAGCGAAATCAAGTATAACCTACGAACAACTTCAAGCGAAATCTAGTTTTAGGCCAATTTTAACATGTTTTAAGCTGAATTTTAGTCCGAATCTTTGTAGGCTTTGTTAAAACACTGTTTTACACGATATACTCGAAAATTAGACCATTTCGACCGTTGAAAATAGTTCAGATCTGAAAAATGTAAAAAGAAATGAGTAGAAAGAAGAAAATCCGCTGCTATGGTATGAACTCCTCGTCCTCAGCTCTGATACCACTTGTTGGACCGTTGTATGACCCTAAAATGTCAGTCAAGGCAATTCATCTCAGTTTACAGAGGCGGAATCAAAGTAAACTAAGTCATAACAGCTCTAATCCTTTTAATCTTTATTTTCTGATTGATTTGAGTGCTTGTACAAGGTTTTCTGATACAGATCCGTCAGCACTTCGTCACACGTACAATGACAACTCTGATTACTCTTCAAATGACCACACCCCTATATATAAGGCACATGATTTCGCTTGAGGCTTGTTCAAGCGAAATCATGTGTTTAACACATAAAAACCCTAACTTAAACCCTAATGTATGATCATTCAAACAAACCTAGACACAAAACTTGATTATGACGTAATCAACAGACATTCAGTGCACCAACAAAATCCGCTGTTATTCTTGTTCGAACCCTGATCAGCTTTCTCAGATGAATCACCAGCACTAAAAGCAGTTTGAATCTTCGGACTTCTTTCAGACTCAGTGGCTGGAATACTACCCCTGTAGTACATCTTCACATCCTGTTGACCACTCGGACTATTCATCCTCGCAATCTTCTGCTGTTCAAGATCCTGACTCTCAATTTTCTCTATAAACTGTGAGATTGTCAACCCATCATACACACCAGTATTCTTCAAGATCATCAAATACGTTCCCCACTCTTTTTGAGGTAACGCGTCCGCCAATTTATCCACCCACTCCTCACGACCTTTTTCAACACCCAACATAGATAAAGATCGCACCAAATGACAGTATCTCTCGATTAACTTTTTAGTATCCTCTCCCGGCAAACTACTAAACAATTCAAATTCTTTCTTTAGTAACGCTTTCTTGCTTTTGATCATGTTTTCGCTTCCCTCAAACTTGACCTTTAGCGCATCCTAAATTGACTTAGCAGTTTTGTCGTGCTGTAACAGGATGAATATATCTTCTTTTATTGCTTGCTGCAACAAACTAATCATCATTTTCTCAGCTCTATACATTGCTCGTTCTTGATCAGTGAACTCGGATATTTCTTTGATGACTTGCAAATCTGTTCGAGGCAATGTGTACTTCTTCAATATGCATTCCCACGATCTGAGATGATTTGCCTGAACCCAGTTTTCAAACCGATCCTTCCATCCATAATACTCCTCAATGTTCATCAATTTAGGGGGCTTTTGAGTCGTTCCCGTCTCGTTTTCTGAATTCATTGCTTGAGCAATTGCGGCTGGAGTAGTCGATGAGGCAATTGCGTTGTAGAATTCGGAATCCATACTGACTTAACACGTATTTCAAGGAAAATGACAGAAGAGCGAACTAACTCTGAACAAAATAAGCTAACCAGAAAGATCCAAATAAGCGGACTAGAATTGTTCTTTGGAGCGAACTGTACTTATGAGCGAATCAGACTTGGTCTTTGGAGCTGACCAACATACAAGCGAACCAGAAAGTCACTTTGGAGCGAATCTAACTTGGTCACAAACGCGAACCAACAATGTACTTTGAAGCGGACCCTAAAGAATTTCTTGGAGCGAACCAGTGTTGACAGATAAGCGGACCTGTCTTGATATTGGAGCGAACCAGAAGCAAAAATGTACACTCGAGCGAACCAGACTTAAACGTGAACAAATAAGCGAACCAAACACGACCAGAAAAGCGAACCAGAATGTGATCTAAGAGCGGATCTCGATGACGTCAGTACGAGCGATTCACATATTGAACATGTTTTGACCTGTTAAAACTTCGAATTTTGGCTTCAAACTTTCCAGGGTTTATCTTGATACTATTGCGCACAAACTGTGAAAATTTGAGCGAATTCCGACCGTGAAATCTTCCCGAATCAGTAAAAGAAGGTGTAGAAGTGAAAAGAAATGATGAAAAAAACCGCTACAATCTACAGAAAACCTCCTCCCAAGCTCTGATACCACTTGTAGGATCGTTTGTTGACCCGAACGAGTCGTTCAGAGGTTGTCTCTTGCGTTTCAGATGCGGAATAATAAGAAATGCAAGTAGATATAGCTTGTTCTTTCTTCTAACTGCTTGTTTTATTGATATGAAACGTTTTACAGCTCGATCTTCACACCGGCAGAGCTTCGGTGTGGAATTTCACATACATGTTATGAGGTCCGTTCATGAGGTTACTATATATAGAGTTTCTGGTTCGCTTATGTGTCACATGACCATAAGAGCGGACCAGACATGTACACATAAGCGACCCACACATGACAAATAAGCGGACCAGACATGCCTATGTCCCTATGAGCGGACCAGACATGTAACACCTATACAGACTCCTGTTTTCTCGTAAAACGTGCCCTATGCTATACAATACAACGTAAGACCTGATCCTAGACACCTAGACGAAATCAACAGATGTAGTGCACCAACAAAAATGTTTTTGAGAAGAATGAACGAAACTGTCCAGTTTTACCTGGAAAGATACATATTCAGCTACCTGAGTTAAAGCAGGCTTGGGTTGCTTTATTCAAGTAATTGAATTGGTTGTTTGTGCAGGTGCTCCAGATGATGGTTGATTGTCAAGATGAAGGAGGGAGCAGCCTGGCACGAGAGGAGGCTGAACCCTGCAACTGAAAAAACAGGGAGTTAATGTGTTTTCGTACATAAATAAACCATAAATCAAAAACTATAAAAATTGAAAAATTTAAAATCCAAAATTATGTTTTTTTTAATTTGTTAATTTTTTTTTTTAATATGTTGATTGAATATGCCGAAACCCTCACCTCTGAACAAACATGATTATTTCAAAATTGAAAATGGTTTTAATATTGTTAAAAATCAGTGTGTTGTAAATCATGGGGGTAATTTCTGCAAAATAGAGTATGAAACGCAGAAATGGATGGCGGGACAAAGCTATCTACATCGGTTTATCAATTTCTTTTAAATGTTTTGGATTTTAGGGGGAGTAAAAATTTTTAGAAAATACAAAAATATTTGAAAAGCCAAAAACGTGAGAAAATGAAAAAGAGTTTTATGTAAAAAGAGGAAATGATTGTACATCAGTAGACAATCACAGTACGCTAAAGAAATGGAAAGTCAAATGTGATAAACGGTCTCAATGATGATATGCCAGTAGGTCTTTACACATTTAGTAGATTGATTTTGAGATATAAACCTAAATATCAATATACTTTCTTATCTCATGGGGAACATCTCTCGGATATATGGGTAACCCACGTAATCTTGTTTAAGAGATTGCCTGATTCTGAGATACTAGGTTTTTATACTATTTGATATCTGGGGTATTATACCTGGTCTTCTGATTTTGCGTCAGCAATGGCCTAGACCACATATAATACTTTGCGTGCTTTAAAAAGCTTTTCCTCTGCATAAAAATTGAGAAAATATCAAAAGATATGAATCAAATGCAGTTGTAAAGAAGATCCCTAAGTGGGACACACCTAAAGTCAAGCCTTCATCTCTTTGACTGAACGATAGTTCATACCTGAGCTTTCAAGGTCTCGTACTAACCCAGACTACAGATATCAATATAGTATATTCACCTGTAAGATTGAATCTAGGGAATCTTGATACGGGAGTATATTCTGAGGTGGGACACACAAATAAGTTAAGTACTTAAAACACAAAATCTCGTATCTCGAATCAGTTGAACTTTGTGTGCAAATTTAAATCGATCAGTATACTGACAATCTAAGTGAATAGTTTAGAACTTAAAGTGTTTATAGCTCAACGGTATTTGTGATTTGTTATAAACTGATATGATCCTCTGACACAACTCAAACAAAAATATTGTCTGTAAATATTTCTTTACTGCTTTATGTTTCAAAAGAAAAAATACAAAAAGATTTTGTTTATACTTTATTTTCGACAATCGATGTCTGAAGGCCAAGTTTCAAAATCTAAGTATGCTAAACGTGTTTCTGAAAATTCACAAGTTCATTAATTTGAAACTTGAAGTTTATTATAAAAATCAAAAACAATTTGTGAAATCTCAAAGGTCATTAATTTGGACTTGGATGATTATTTGGTAAAAGATTTGAATGCTGTAATTGTCATATTTTGAGGCTTAGAGTCAGGTTACGATCTTGATTTTACATTGTCAAATATTTAAAACCGTTTAATAGGAGGAGAAGGGCCAGGCAATCGTGTTTGAGAGGTTTTAAATAGATTTTAAATTGTTAAGTGTGAGCAAGGTTCTCGATCCAAAAATATTTTAAGCGAGGTCATCGATAAATCTTTATCTGTTAAATGATAAATCCAGATTTCTATGAACAAATGATGTCCTGTACAGTCACATATTTGAAATGCTCCAGCTTATCCATGATAAATGTTTAGAGCTAGATTTTTGATTATTGAATTGAAATTGTTGAATTTGTTGTAAATGGTTTGAGGATTGCAGATGAAAGAGGCAGACTACGATCCTGATAGTTGAGGCTAAGGAGGAGTCTAAAGACGAGCTTAAAGCAAGGGGAGCTTGCAAAGAGCCAGGTAATTATCCTTGAGGAGCTTGTAGATGAAAAAGCCAGGTGTCGATCCTAGAAGCTGAAAGCACGGAAGCTTAAAGCCAGGGGGAGCCAGAGTTGATCGATAGGGAGATCAGATAGAGCTGTTAGAGATTGAAAAGGGAGTCTATGGTGCTGAGAATGTCAACACTTTGTGAAGACTCAGAGAGAGACAGAAAGCTACGAGATTGACTACAGCAATATCCAAGGGGGAGTCTGTGAGTGCATATGTCTATCGCTTACGTCAATCACGTATCGTAGCTTAATCAGATGATACAAGACCGGTGCTAAACGGAGCAAAAGACAAAGTTGATGTTTGTTAAAATCCATTCGGACGAATGGACACAGAGTCTATCCGAACGAATGCACATAATGTTCATCTAGATTTGTATTGGTTCAGTCCATCCAGCCGGATGGAGGCCATCTGCTGAGTACAGCCATCCGGATGGAGTGTGCCTATAAATAGAGATGTAGGGTCTTGTTATTGTAGAACTTTTTTGGTGACTAGAGTGGGGAAACTCTGTCCGTTTGATTTCTTGGTATTATACTTGTCAGATTATCAATTGAAATCAGTTTATAATTACATCTTCATGTTCTATCCACACACGTGATTGGATTCTGCACATTTCATGTGTTATTACGCATTCAACGGTAAAGGAATCGATCCTGGATCAGATTTCACACAACCTCGCTATGATTCAGCAAGTCAATCATCTGGCACACCGTCTCACAGATCATGCTGTTGAACAAGGAAAGTTGCCCATGAGAGTCAGCGCTACTACTAAAGTTTCTGGACAACAAGCGCAAATGGGATAACAGCAAGAGTTCTAGCTCCTCACAGTCTCAAGCTCAGCAAAGAAAGGTCGATGGAAACAAGGGCCCTAATCAGCAAGCTGATGGTTATCAAGGTTTCTGACCTAAGTGCAACCAATGCAATATGCACCACTATGGGCCTTATGAGAAGAACCGTTGTAAAAGGTGCAACAAGGTGGGACATGCAGCCAAGGAATGTAGGAGTCCGCACCCAGTGAAGCAGAACCAAAAGTCCCAGCGGCAGCAGTAGGAAAATGTCAAAAGGTGTTATCAGTGTGGGGACGAGGGACACTACAAGTGGAACCGCCCGCAATTGAACTAGAACCGCAACAACAACAATCAGGGTAGGGGAAACAACAACAACAGGAATGACAACAAGGGTGATAACGACGCAAGAGGACGCGCATTTGTGATTAGCGCAAGAGAAGTAAGGAACCACCCCAACGTGGTAACGGGTAAGTTCCTACTCGATGATCTCTTTGTTTCCGTATTATTTGATTCTGGAGCCGATGATAGCTACATGTCATTAAGTGTTAGTAAGAAGCTTAAGACTCTGCCAACTCCTTTGAACGCTAAGCACGTCATCGAATTGGCCAATGGTAGAAATATCGAAGCTACTCACATCATTAGCAATTGTAAACTTGTTCTGTCTGACCAAGCTTTTTCTATCAATCTCTTTCCAATTATTCTTGGGAGTTTCAACGTTGTTATCGGGATAGACTGGTTATCCCAGCATCGAGTTGAAATACTCTTTCAAGAAAAGATTGTCCGCATTCCTCGTTCTGTCGGCGAGCCTCTCGTTATTCAAGGCAATAATAGTGGTGCCGTTACTGGCATCATCTCATTCATGAAAGCCCAGAAATGTCTACGAAAAGGGCATACTGCTATCCTAGCTCTTATCACCAATACTAAATAGAGGAAAGGAAGATTGAAGATATTCCTATCGTTCATGATTATCCCGAAGTATTCCCTAAAGAATTACCTGGTCTCCCACCTCATCGACAAGTTGAATTTCAAATCGAGCTAACCCTGGAGAAGCACCCATAGCTCGTGCACCTTATCGTTTAGCCCCAGCTGAATTGGAAGAACTATCTACACAACTTCAGGAACTGTTAGCTAAGGGTTTTATTCATCCTAGCTCGTCACCCTGGGGAGCCCAGTACTCTTTGTCAAAAAGAAGGATGGCACTTTTCGTATGTGTATCGACTACCGCGAACTAAACATGGTAACTATGAAGAACCGTTATCCACTCCCTCATATCGATGATCTATTTGACCAATTGCAAGGGTCAAGCTTCTATTCTAAGATCGATCTGAGATCGAGCTATCACCAGTTGAGAGTCCGAGACGAAGATATCTCTAGAACGGCATTCAAAACTCGTTACGGCCTTTATGAGTTTCTGGTTATGCCATTCGGGTTAACCAATGCACCTGCGGTCTTCATGGATCTTATGAACCAAGTGTGTGAACCCTATCTTGATAAATTCATTATCGTTTTCATTGACGATATCCTGATTTACTCGAAGAGCGAAGAGGAACACGAGCAACATATGCGTATTATTCTAGAACTCCTCCAAAACGAATAGCTCTACGCCAAGTACTCGAAATGTGACTTTTGGCTTCGCGAAGTCCATTTCCTCGGACACGTGGTCAATGAAGCCGGTATTCATGTTGATCCAGCCAAGATTGACTCCATCAGGAATTGGCCTGTACCCAAAACTCCGACCGAATTCCGTTAATTTCTGGGTTTGGCAAGTTATTATCGTAGATTCATTGAACGTTTCTCGAAGATCACGTAACCTCTCACGCCTCTAATTCAAAAGAGTGTCACCTACAAGTGGGGTGATGCTCAGGAGTCCTCATTCTAGCAATTGAAGGAAAAACTATGTAGTGCACCTATTCTCTCGTTACCTGACGGCACCGACGATTTCGTTGTTTACTGCGACGTATCCATACAAGGGCTTGGATGTGTGTTGATGCAGAGTAAGAAGGTTATAGCTTACGCCTCACGACAGCTCAAGATTCACGAGAAGAACTACACTACCCATGACTTGGAACTGGGAGCCGTAGTGTTCGCACTCAAGATATGGAGACACTACTTGTACGGTACCAAATGTACGATTTACACCGATCACAAGAGTCTCCAGCATATTCTGGATCAAAAGGAGTTAAACATGCGTCATCGCCGATGGGTTGAACTCTTGAATGATTACGACTACGCTATCAAGTATCATCTAGGAAATGCAGACATTGTAGCCGATGCCCTTAGTCGTATGGACACTAAACCAAAGCGTGTGCGTGAACTTTAGCTTACTATCCACTCAAACCTTCCTGAACAGATTCGTGACGCTCAAGCCGAGGCACTAAAGGAAGAAAACCTGCTAACAGAATCGCTGCGTGGCATGGAAAAGCAACTTGAATGAAAGGATGACGGCGTTTAGTACTTCATGGAGCGTATTTGGGTTCCACTTTATAGGAATCTTCGAGAGCTTGTGATGGATGAAGCTCATAAGTCTCGCTACTCGATACATCCTGGATCTGATAAAATGTATCACGACCTTAAGACCTTGTATTGATGGTCGAACATGAAAGTAATCATCACAAAGTACATCAGTAAATGCTTGACTTGCGCCCAAGTCAAGATCGAGTACCAGAAGCCGTCTGGACTACTATAGCAACCAGAGTTGCCAACGTGGAAATTGGAACAAATTTCCATGGACTTTGTAACCGGCTTACCGTGGTCTCAAAGTGGAAACGATACCATTTGGGTGTTCATAGATCGCTTAACCAAGTCTGCACACTTATCGTGACCTACGTTTTACATCTGAGTTATGGCAAGCTACACCTAGATCTTTTGGCTCACATTTAGACATGAGCACTACTTATCATCCACAGACTGATGGTCAAACCGAACGCACCATCCAAACACTCGAAGACATGCTACGAGCATGTGTTATTGATTTTGGTAATGGATGGGAAAGACACCTACCGCTGGTAGAATTCTCTTACAACAACAGTTACCACACTAGCATCCAGGCAGCTCCATTTGAGGCATTGTACGGACGTAAGTGCCGATCTCCTTTGTGTTGGGCGGAAGTTGGTGAAAGCCAAATTACCGGCCCGAAACTCGTAGTCGACACAACGGAAAAGATTGCCCTGATCAGATAATGCATGGTGGCAGCTCGCGACCGTCAGAAAAGCTACGCGGATAAGCGTAGGAAACCCTTGGAGTTCCAGGTTGGGGACCGGGTTCTACTAAAAGCTTCACCTTGGAAAGGTGTGGTACGTCTTGGCAAAAGGGGTGTAGGATCGTTCTGAGACCCAAACGAGTCTATCAGAAGAGTTCTCGGTCTAATCAGAGGCGGAATTCATTGATTAGACTTTGTAACAACTCGATTCACACTTAATTGTATTGTATTATTGATTTGACACGTTTACAGATCAAATGACACGTCGGCAGCACTTCGGTACCGGAATCACGAACGTTACAAATGAGATGACAGCTCTCCTATTTATAGGTGTTTGTATTTCGCACGGAATAGGCAAATGCTATTTCGTGCGAAATAGCTATTGCTTATTTCGTACGAAATAGCTACTTGCTATTTCGTGCGAAATTAACTTCCAACACACAAAACCTATATTTCTCGTACTACGTGCCCTGATCTAACAATTCTAATACAAGACTCGATACAAGACGAAGTCGACAGACGTAATGCACCAACAGACTCTCCCTCGGATGTTGACGAAGTCTTCGGTGTCGAGTCTTCACAATATTCAGCCTTTATCAGTCTTCGGGCTCTTTCAAAGTATCTGACAGAGTAAGCATCCTTTCGACTCTTCTTTTCGACTCCAGGATCTTCACCTGGTTCTTATCTCACTCTAATTTTCTTGATCAGATATCTTGATTCCTTAAGTTCATCAGCATCAGCAATTTGTGAACTTCAGGATCTGACACTGGCTCTAGCATCTACAGACTCCTCTCAAGTAACAGACTCCCCCTTAAGTTGTACTGGGATCGAAGTCTTGCTTTCACAAATTTTTAGAATCGCAACCTGGCTCTCTCATAGCCATAACCTGCACATTCTCTACCTCAAAGTAAATTTCACAAATTTAAAATTTCTGCTTACCACTTGTAGAAACAATCATTCAAAATGACATCTTGTAATAATATGACATTTTACAAATTCTCTTAACCACTTGTATATGACACATTCAAATTTGGTTTCAACCGAATGAACCAGTTAATCATTTCAATAACATTTTTCATTTCAAACAAACTCTCCCAACCCTGTTGTTCATCATGTTTAGCACTCGAAATTTTGAAACTCAACTTTTTAACATCAGTTGTCTAAAATCTTTTTGAATTTTTCAAAAATTTTATGCTAAAACACACTGAAAATCTTTTTGGGTTTTTGAAATTGAAATGCAGTAAAGAAATATTTACAGACAATATTTTTGTGAGTTTGTGTAAGAGGATCATATCAGTTTTTGAGACACATCACTAACACCGTTAAGCTTCAAACATTTTAAGTTCTAAACGATTCACTTAGATTGTCAGTATACTGATCCACTTAAATTTTCACACAAAGTTCAACTGTTTCGAGATACGAGATCAATGTTTTAGAGACTTAAACTTATTCGCGTGTCCCACCTCAGAATATACTCCCATATCCAGATCCCAATATTCAGTCTTACAGTTGAGTATACCTAGATGATATCTGTAAAGGGTTAAAATGCGAGGGCCATGAGAGCTCAGGCTATTGCTTCCGCAAAATCAGAGAGATGATGGCTTCGACTTTAGGTGTGTTCCCTTTAGAGAATCTTTTCTTCAAAAGCACATGATTAGCATTTTGCAATGTTTCATCATTTTTTATGCTGAGGGTGGTGCTATGTTTCAAGCAAGCGAAAAGTATTATACGGGAACTAGGCCATTGCTTCCGCAAAATAAGAAGTCCTGGGATAATACCCCAGATATCACTGAGTATAAAGACCTAGTATCTCAGAAAGAGGGACCTTTCAAACAAGATTTCGGGGGTTACCCATATATCCGAGAGATGTTCCCCACGATATAAGCAAGTTTGAAATTTAGGTTTATATCTCGTTACAATCTACTAAATGTGCAAAAACCTACTGGCACATCATCAGTGAGACCGTTTATCACATTTTGACTTTCCAATTCTTTAGCATGCTGTGATAGTCCACTGATGTACTATCATTTCCTCTTTTTATACAACAAAACTCAATTTTTGATTTTATCATGTCTTTGACATTTTCAAATTTTCAAATGTTTTTGGATTTTCTGAAATTCTTACTCCCCCTAAAATTCAAACTCATTTAAAGGAAATTTGAAAACAAACTGTACAAGTAACATGACAACTGATATCAAATCGCTTCAAATCGCCATTCACTTGGCATAAACAATCAGAACTCCCCCTGACAACAAACTATTTTCCCATTAAGATTTCAAAACATTTAAGTTTGTTTGAATCAAAATGGTTTTTCCGGAAAATTAGTTTTGTTGATTTTACCATTTGTAAGATCGGGGTTATCATCACTTTTTTTTCCAAACATTTTATATGAAAGTTAAATCAAGTTCAACTTAATGACCTTGATCAACCAATTGTAAGTGAAAACCTTCTTCAACCACTTGTAGGTTCACTTATCAACCAAAACCACTTGTAAAATCTAAATATAACAATTTCAAGAAAACTACCACTTGTAGGTTTACCAATCAACCATTTTCAAGAATGATGCCGATTCCTGCTCCACGATTACCAACTTGGAAGCTCCGGCAAGTCAGGATTTTATGTAGAAAATGTAGTCACCCAAGCCTGACCAGCCTTGGGTGATTTTGATTCAACTCTATCCCAACCTCCTTTTGATCTGTAAAATTCTTTGGCACCTTTAACCTTCCCATCAACCATCTTCCCAAAGATGTGTTTGACATTTTCATTAAACACCTTTTCAGCATCAAATTTTTTCTTACCAAATAAGAATTGATTTGAAATTTCAAACTTACCTTTTGATTTCATATTTTATGCCCGCAATGGTGGAAAGTTAACTTCATCCAATGGTGGAACAGAATTTTCAACATTTTTCTCGACAAATAGCTCCTCTGATTTTATGGAATCAGATTCATCACTAGAACTTTTATCTGAACTTTTGACAACCCATTTTTGTTTGTTTAGATCAACTTTTCTTTTGTAAAAACGTTTTGAAACATCACCAGTTTCTAAAATCGAATTTTCAAACACCTTAGATTTCTCAGTTGGTTGTTTCTTTCCATTAACATGTATTTCTTCCAATCTTGAGTTAAAAGAAACTCCCTGTTTTGTGTTGTTGGACTGTTGGCAATTCCAAGCAATATGTCCAATCTTGTGACATTTGAAACACATTCTTCTCTCAACTCTTTGCTCAGTTCTCATCATCATATTCTTTTTCTTCTCATCGAGAAACTCTTGATTTGACTGTCTCCAGAAAAGATTTCTTCTCTTCTTCCACTGAACTTTCACCTAAAACAAATTTAGTTTTTGTTTTATAAGTTTTCTCATTTTTATGATTTTTCGGGGGAATGAAACCAAGACCTTTCTTTTTGAAATTACTGTTATGATTTGGTTTCTTTTGAAAACCATAACCAGAACTGTAACCCCTTTTCTTGTTTATCCTTTGTTGAACTCTTAAGGTGTAAGGTTTTGGTTTTTCAGAAAGATTTTCATATTTTATTTCAGAAATATTAATTTCTATTAGTTTGAAAACCTTTTTTATAATTTCTGGTTTAACACCTCTTATTGGAAATTCCTCATCAGAATATAATCTGTCTGAATCATTCAAAGTATATGCCACTTTGATTGATCCATCATTCAAATTAGATTTTGATAACAGGAATTCTTTATTGTAAATCCGTTTGACTGATGAACTTGAACTCTTTTCTGACGAACTCGAACTTTCAGATTTAGACTCCGACTTTGACTCTTCATCCATATCCAACACCTGATCGACCACTTTCTTTAACAACTCAGACTCATGATCAGTGTCAGACGCTGTGAATGTGACATCAATATTATCTGGTAACTCATCAATGATTTTAGACTTTAACTTGATGTTGAGAGCCTTATTTAAACGTTCCTCATTTGGTTTTCTGGGAGAATAACTATTCCAAATCGGGGGCGGACACTTGTTATACTTGACACTTTATTTCTTACTAGTATCCGTATCTTCTGTCTTTTTATCTTGAAACGCTTCAAGACCTGCAACAGTAGGATAAACTCTATCAATCAAATAATCACAGGTTGTATAACTCAACAACAAGCGTTTGATTATTTCACTCTCAATCTTTTTAAGTTCCAAATCCTGCTTTAGCTTTGCACAGTCTTCAATATATTCATTGATGACTTTCTGCTTTGTCATTAAAGTTGAGCTCATCATTGTCATAGCAGCATCAACTTCTGAATTTGTCTTTTTCAGACCATCAACTGTTCTGTTCAGCACGTTATAAGATTCCTTCACATACTTCACATCAGACAATAAATTTTCTTTCATCTTTTCTAATTCAACGATCTTCTTATCCTTCTCATCACAATCTTTGCAAGATTCTAAACATTTCTGACAAGTTTTAATGACCTCAACAATCTTTTCTACCTCGACAACCTTCTCAACTTCAACAATTTTTTTTACCTCGATGATTTTCTGAACTTCGACGAGTTTTTCAACTTCGACTATTTTTTCGACCTCATCAATTTTCTCTACCACTTTCTCCACTTCAACGATTTTTTCTATCACCTTCTCAATTACTGGTTCAACATTTGCTTCTTCAGCTTCCATCTTTGCCTTTTCATCAGCTATTCTTCTTACTTCCAGTTCTCTCTTCAATCTGGCAATCTTCTTCTCATTCAGCATCTCAACTTTATCTGCGAAAAACAAATTAAAACTATCAGGATCTAGACCTTTTCTAGCTTTATTAATGTATTCTTCTTCATCATCAGTATCTACATCACTTCCAAAATCTGGAAAAAATCGGTATTCTTTTCGGACTAGTTTTGACTTCATCTTCTTCCAGAATTCTAGCAACAAGACCTGAACCAGGTGGAATGTATTTTGTCCCAGTTAAATCCCTCTGCAACCTTTTCATCATCTTGGTCAATTATACCATAACAAGCTCTTTTCTCTTTTTCTTCAATGGCACGTGCATGTGCAGTTTGTGGTTGTTGAGCAATCTGGTGAAAAATTGATTTTTGATAATAATTGTTTTTTTCCAGACTGATCTTGTTTTCCATTTGCTTCTTTGTTTTTGCACTCACGCTTAAAATGACCTTTTTCTCGACAACGAAAACACGTAACCTTTGATTTGTCAAACCCTATCAGAGATTTAGACATCTCACTAAACTCATCTCTTCCGGTGATTTGTTGAAACTTTTCTGCCCTTCGAACAACACTGGCTAAACACCGCTTTACATCCATCAACTCAAGTTCCTCAGCATCAATCTGTTCATAATCCTCTTTGGTAAGCATCGGATTTCCAATTTTGCCAGCAATCAAGCTTTCATATGATTCCAACATATCAACAAGTGATGCCATGTGTTGCTTAACTATTTCTGGAGAAAGATTTTGACCATTTTGAATGTTCAAGGTAACGTTGCACTGCAGATTTGTTGAATTCTGTCGTTGAGGACTTGGTGTTGTAAAATTTGGATCAAAGCTTGAATACGAAGACGAAGACGAAGGTCCAGCACTTTGAGTCACAATACTTCCCTTTGTTCCAGAAGAACTATCAGCACTGAAACCAGTTTGAATCTTTGGGCTTGGAGTAACTTCAAATTTGTTTCCTCTGTAGTATAAACTGACATCTTGTTGAGCATTTGGATTAGTCATGATTGCCGTTTTCTGGATATATAACTCATGCTCTTCAATCTTCTGAATAAACTGTGCCAGATTCATATTTTCAGATTTTCTCATGTGTTTTAGGATCAACAAATAAGTTCCCCATTTCTGCTGTGGTAATGCATCAGCTAGTTTATCAACCCATTCATCGGCGTCTTTCTTTATGTCCAATCTTCCCATTTCCAAAACCAGATGACAATATCTATCAATGGTCATTTTTGTTGTTTCATTTTCAAAAGCTACAAACATATCAAATGATTTCTTCAGCAAAGCCTTTTTGTTTTTGATCATATCTGCACTTCCTTTAAACTTTTGAATTAGTGCTGTCCAAATTGATCTAGCAGTACCCTCATGTTGGAGTAAAACAAACATATCTTCTTTAACTGCTTGTTGAAGAATACTGATCATCATTTTTTCACTTGTATATTTCAATTTTTCAACATCTGAATAGTCACAGAAAGCTTTTTCAATCCCACATTCATTTTTCGGTTTCTCGTCATTTTTCTCTAATGAACACCATGCGTCAAACTTATAAGCTTGCACCCAGTTTTCAAACCGATTTTGCCATCCTCTAAAATCTTCAATGTACATAAGCTTCGGCGGTTTTTGATAAGTTCCCGTTTCATTCTCACTGTAAAGTGTTTCAGCAGCTGTAACTGGAGCAACTGGTGTAGCAAACGCATTGTAGAATTCCTCTTCCATGATTTAGTAATCTGCAAAAGCCCTTCAAACGAAATAACAACACACACGAAATATGTTTTCGTGCGAAATCACCAAACGAAATATGATTTCGTTCGAACAGACCAAAACGAAATATGATTTCGTGCGAAATTAACTTGAATTCAAACGAAAATAGCCTCTTTGGAACGAAATAGTGATTTCGTATGAAATATCTCAAACGAAATCTGATTTCGTACGAAATCAACAACAATTTCAAACGAAATTAATCACAAAATGTAATTTCGTGCGAAATCAAGATGCTATTCCGTGCGAAATACTGCTGATGTCATCATGTCGATCTGTTTTTGGCAAAATTGATCAAGTTCTAGGCCGATTTTAGGTCTGATTCTTTCAGGAGTTCATTAAAACACTGTTTCGCACTTAATATGTTTGAAATTCAGTCCATTTTAACCGTGAAATCTTGATTAATTTTGAAAAGAAGGTGTAGAAGTCAGATTTTATGGCTGTTTTGGTAAGAACTCTTCATCCTGAGCTCTGATACCACTTGTAGGATCGTTCTGAGACCCAAACGAGTCTATTAGAAGAGTTCTCGGTCTAATCAGAGGTGGAATTCATTAATTAGACTTTGTAACAGCTCGATTCACACCTAATTGTCTTGTATTATTGATTTGACACGTTTACAGATCAAATGACACGTCAGAAGCACTTCGGTACCGGAATCACGAACGTTACAAATGAGATGACAGCTCTCCTATTTATAGGTGCTGGTATTTCGCACGGAATAGGAAAATGCTATTTCGTGCGAAATAGCTATTGCTTATTTCGTACGAAATAGCTACTTGCTATCGGGCGAAATTAACTTCCAACACACAAAACCTATATTTCTCGTACTACGTGCCCTGATCTAACAATTCTAATACAAGACTCGATACAAGACGAAGTCGACAGACGTAACAAGGGGTAAGCTTAATCCGCGATATGTCAGACCTTTTGAAATCACCGAAAGAATCGTTAAAGTGGCCTATATACTAAATCTGCATGAGGAGCTAAGTGCGGTACACAACGTGATCCACGTATCGAATCTGAAGAAGTGTCTGTCAGATTAAACTCTTATCATTCTTTTTAAGGAACTCACTATCGATGATCACCTGCGTTTCGTCGAGGAACCAGCTGAAATTATGGATCGTGAAATCAAGACATTTAAGCGTAGCAAGATACCTATTGTCCGTGTTCGTTGGAATTCTCGTCGAGGCCCAGGGTTTACCTAGGAAAGAGAAGACCAAATGATGCGCAAGTACCCTCAACTGTTTAAGAAAAAGGGTTCCAGTAATGAAGTTACTAAGGAACTTCGGGATGAAATTCCTAATTAAGTGGGGGATGAAGTGACACCCCATAAGAACACTCAGTTGTCCAGCATCCGTACACTAAATTTCGGGATTAAATTTCCGTTAACATGGGGATAATGACTCGCACGTTCCTTTTCGTACCATTTCTAATTATGATGTAATCCCGTTAGATAATATGTGATGTTAATATAAAAAGGGTTTTATATTCGAGTTATATGTGAAGGTATTTTATTGTTGTAATTAATATTGTTATATATATATATATATTCGAATAATATAAGTTGCATGTTACTTCTTCACTCGCACAAACCGATTAGCCGCACACTGCATGGAGATCGTACACTTTTCTCCGGCTCACACACTTCACACTCGATTGGGCTACTCAACCTTGAATCTGTCAAGCCCAATTAAAGGCCCAAGAGTGAAGCCTAGTCCCTACCATTTGCCCTAGTCCAGTCGCACACTTGATAGGAAAGGCACACATGGGTGTGTGACCATATTTAATGTTGGTATAAATCACATCAGCCGACATTCAATGGGTTTTTGGCAACAAATCATTCCCCACATTAATCCCAAGAACAATCCTTTTACCCTCTCTCTTTCACTAACTCCTCTCTCTCTCTCTAAAACCTTCAACATAAAACCATCTCCATCTTTCTTGGAGACCTCCTGTGACACCTGTGCACTCCGATCACTCGACGACAACTAGCACTTCCTCATCCCAGAACTCCATTTCCGTTTCGTTATTCAGCACGCACACTATTTCGACTCCGAATCCAGGTTAGAACACAAACAATTTTTAGAGTGGTGTTTGACGATGATGATTCTGTAAACTAGCTTGAATAATAATAATGATTCATGTTGATGTTATATTTGTTAATATGATGAAAGGGTAGTATGATACTAATAGAGAATCATATGTTAGCTTGTTGATAATACAGTTTTGTGATGAAATGATATTGAAACATTGCTTTATTCACATCGATGTTTTGCTCTGTTCATATTAATGTTGAAACAAATAGAAAGTCATATGTTTGCCATGTTCATATTGATGTTTGTGATACTGGGTTTTCTTTGAATGTAGAACTGAACGTGCTCAGAGTACAACCTGATGATGCATGCTTGAATGGTTAGTATTAAGGAAAGAGATGGTGCCACTAGGATGATTTTTTGTGAGTAAAAGAATAATGTCGAGATGAAGAATGACGTAAATTTCTGCTAAAATAATGATAATGATGATTTCTG